>PVKS010036158.1:0-19544 GCA_004027875.1 Aplodontia rufa | reverse complement strand
AAAAATAAGTCGCCAATACCTCTCTAAACAGCACATAGTAGCTGAACACACAAAGCAGAAAGGGACTTAAAGACATTTTAATTAAATGACTCAAAAACAGAAGTAATTTCACCCCAGGGACATTTGGTAATGTGTGGAGGTATTTTTGGTTTTCCAAACCAGGAGGCATATGCTACTGGATCTGTCAGTAGAGGGCAAGTTATCCTCTAATCATGCCTCGGTACAGGGCTCTGCCACCTGCAGCAAAGAGTAATCCAGACTCAAATTGCAACAACGCCAAGACTAAGAAAGCCTACTCAAATTTATTCCTCACATGTTAGACTGACTGCACATTTACAAATGGTTATGTTCATAAATTTTATGTTACACGTATTTTATCACAGTTACAAAATAATTTAGCAAAAATATTTAAAATACAAGATTAAAGATATTTCAACTTTTATCCAAGTTTAAACAATAATGTGCCAAAATACCCCAGATAATATAGTATCTATCAAAAAGAAAACTACAAGTGCTTATACAAAAAATTAGCTGTTGTTTACCTTAGTGGCAAGTAATGTCTCAGGCGCCACTATTATTCATTCACAGGAACAAAATTTGCTTCTCTTCCCTGAGCAAAGGTACACGCAACTCCCAAACTATTTAGATACGTGTGTTCTTTGTTGTTTATTTATCAATCAGCCCATCACATAGGTCCCTGGAGGCCATCAAGATGGTCCACTGCTTAAGTTTATGAAAGGGAATATAGCTTTTTTCCAGAAATAATGAGGACTTACAAAAGGGTTCAGATTTTTAAAGTCTCTGCCAGATTGTTGTTTAATAACATCACTCAGTCTTTGAGAAATCTGAATTCTATCTGAAGTCTGCCAGGTCATCGGCCCTAAAAGTTTACAGTTTCATTAATTTTCTTTATGTGGATGTAGACAAGACTGAAACCTCAACCCCCGACTTGTTCTTTATATGCACATTTTCCTCAGACCATTAGATATAGGCAGATAAAACAGAGTTGAAGCTGTTTTGGCATAGAGAAGTACTTGAATTTTAATTGTCTTGTGTTAAAGTCAAAGAATAATACATAGTCTTTCAATTAGAACTCTGAGTTTTGAATCATGTTGCTTTTATTCAGGGAATGTTGGGTCTTTGAAGCTGGAACAAATTGTGAACGTGGCACCCAGAGGGAGATGCCAATTTACAGTGGTGCCATTGAGAAAATAAACTAATATGAGCAACAGAAAGTCTGGGTAATATTCAGGAAAATCATACCCTAAATCCAAAGGTAAAGAAATAAAAGATGTAGCAATAAAGTAAGATATCAGAAATTTCAAGACCAGCACAAAGTTAAAATCAGGTTTAAAACAATGAATAGAGTAATAATTATTTGTTGTCTTTTATATGTCACTGAGAAATTTTTTCTTAAAGGGGGTGTACAGAGCTTAATAATTAAGATCAATTTTAGTTTTAACAAAAATATAAATGCTAGAATTTAAGGAGCCTCAAACCCAAAGTAAACAATACCAGTAGTTGTTATGGTTTGTATCATATGTTTCCCAAAGGTCCTTATGCTGAAGGCTTGGGTGCCAATGTGTTGCACTATTGGGAGGTATTGTGACCTTTACAATTTGGGGCTGAGTAGAAGTAAGTTAGGTCATTAGAGGCATGCCCTTGAAGTGTATATTGAAACAACTCCTCTTCCTTCTCTCTCTCTCTCCCCCCTCCTTCCTAGCAGAGGTGAATAAATTTTCTATGCCATTCACTCCCTGCTTAACATATTGCACTGCTACAGGCTCAACAACAGGAGAACCCAGTGCCTAAGTGGACTAAGACCTCTGAAACCATGAGTAAATAAACCCATCGTCGTGTTTTGTTGTTATCTTGGGAGTTTTGTCACAGCAACAGAAAGCTTACCAATAGTAGTAGAACAAGTGCTTGCTTTATAAATCACACTTTGTGAGCTAATAAAGACAAAAATGAGTGGCTAGAGGATGGGGTTAGTGTGACATGTGTAAACATCAGGTGCGGCACCAAATGTAAGTACAGGCACGGATGCTCAAAAAGGAGTCAGACCTAAAACTGGCTGAGCAAAACTTTATTTATTGGGATTGGCGGCACTCAGGCCAGGTTCACTGGCCCATTAGAGTGAGGGAAGGAAAGTGGCTAGTCTGGGGTGGGCAGGGGAAGTTTGGGGGCCTTGTCCCTCGGGCATTGGCTGGTGACTCCATCGCTCATCGGGTGATTGCGAGAAGCCGTTGGGTTTTATCTGCCAGCATCTGATTGATTGTTTCTTCTTGTGCTCAGGCTGCCAGATGCCCTGCTCCCTTCCAGCCACCTGAAATCTACCTAACATCCCAACCTTTTTGGTGATATATGATGTCGATTTCCATCCGGCTACTTCCTGCTACTTATGGGGTGTTGTGGGGGAAGGGAAGGTTTGAGTGTTAGTTTGTTGGTAAGGAGGCAGCTGTAAGCGTGCAAGAGCATTTGGTTGTATGTTACTCCAGTGACCTCACTCATGCAGTTTCGGGCAAACCTGAGGAGATAGGGAGCAATCATTAGAAGGAGTCTTATCACTAATGTGGGAATAAGGCTGGGGTCATTCAGGTGACATGAGTGGAATTTAGCCATCCTGGCAAAGGGTTATTTGACTGTTGCTGCCTAAGCCTCTTGCTCAGACATCTGAGAGTTCTGATGTTTTTTCTCAACCAGCCCAGTTCATTGATGTAGTAGCAGCATTCCTCTTTTAGGAATAGACGTGTTCCCCCTTTGTCTGCTGTCAGGAGATCTAGTGCTTGGCAGTTCTGCAAGAAAATTTGGGCAATAGATGTTATTTGTCTTTGTAGGGAGGCCAGGGAGGCAGCAGATGCCTCTACTCCCTCTTGGAGTGGCTGTTCTAGCCTCTGGGTGGCAGTGACTGCATAACCAAGCCCTGCTACCCCCAACCTGGAGGCAGTGAGTGAAGAGGCTAGGAAGAGTCCAACCAAACCACCACTGGTAGAAAAATGGCCCATTTTGCCCTAGGGATGGGATTCTGAGAAAACCAGATTAGTTCAGCTTCACTATATACTGTCAGCTGAGGAACTAAAGTGGAGAATACACAGAAAGCAAAGGGAATATTGGAATTTAAGTTTTTTGTCAGAGTGCCATTACACCAAAAACAAACAAACAAACAAAAAAACGCTGAAGAAGAGACCTGTATGGTTAAGTGTCTAGGTATCAACATAGAGGAAGTGTAGCAGTAAGAAAAGTTCTTTGAAGAGTTGTGGAAGAGGGGAAACCCCTCCAAATGTGGCATTTAGCTTTTAAAATGGCTTGTATATCCTTGGGCTGCAGTCCCATGTGATTCTGTAAAACAGTTTACTCTTTAGTGTTAACTTCTGTCGGGCAGAGATATTTCCTTTGAATGTGTAACCTCCCAGTTTTATTTACCTATGAGAGAACTAATAAGCATGCACTTCAAGTAATGTTTAAAAAAGAGCCATTGCCTTTGTTGGTAAATGTCCATGTAGGACTGAGTTTTGGTTATACTCTCCTGCCAGGAGTTTAAGACCAACTTGATCAAAATTGATCTTGTTCCTGTCTATTGCTACAAGTCAGCTGAGATTATTAGGATCATTCTTGAGGAACTTGTGAAAAGCGTCTTGGCTCTTTTACCAGTTGTGCCATCTGCCAGGATAGATCAGGGTCTTGCCGACCACATTTGGCTTCACTTGGAAGCATCAGGGACATCTCCCTGCCCAGTGACCTTCCTGTCTTTGCAGCATGCACACTAGGCGGCTTTCTGTTCTCTAGGGTCACTTGATCCCTCTGATTAGGAAGTCATGTTACCTAGAGTTGCCAAGCCTGTAAAAAAGTTCGATTGTCCCTTGAGTTTTGGCTGACCAAATAGGGCAAGGGCCAAAATATTGACTATTTTCCTTAACCTTTTAACTATCTTAACTTTGGTCTCGTGGATTTGGTGTTAAACACCCAGCAGACCAGTTTCACCAGTCTTAAAGTGGAATACTATGTTACAGCTTTATAGCTACCTCTTTTCTTTAATTACAGTAGAAGTCAGCATTATATCATATTGTGTTTTTTTCTTCTGTGTTACTACAGAATATCTCACCATATAAAAATGAAAATACCAATATTCATCAATTCTGTTGTTCATAAACTTTTAGACTATTTTCATTTTAAAGCTATTACAATAAAAGCTGATGTGAACATTTTGTACAAGTCTTTTTATGGACATAAACTTAATTTTCCCTCAGATATATGTCCAGGAATGGAATAACTGTCACATAGAGTAGATGTATATTTAACCTTATTAAAAACTAGTAGAAAAGTTTCCCTAAACTGTTACATCTATTTTAGTTTGGAAAGCAGTAAATTTCAGTTGTTTTGCTCCATTACCCATGTTTGGTATCATTAGCTTTGTTCTTTATTTTTTTCCATTCTGAAGAAGGCACGGTGATCACTATGGTTTTTACTTGTGTTTCATTCATGACTATTTTATTGCACACTCATTTCATATACTTACTATCCACTTGGGTATCTTCACTTTAAAGTATGTGTTCAAGTCCATTATATGGGTAGGCAGTGGTATCTTTTTCCTTAATGATCTCCAGGAGTCCCACACATTTTCAGTATATGAGGCCTTCACCAAATGTACATATTCTGAGATGTATTATGAATGTTTCTCCACAGTCTATGATTTCTCTTCCTTCCTTCCTTCCTTCCTTCCTTCCTTCCTTCCTTTCTTAAGGAGAGAGAAAGAAAGAATCAACTTTATTTAGTTTTCCATCTAGTTTTCATTGCTCTGACACTCAGTTGTGCATGTGGTGCTGGGGTTTGAACCCAGGTCCACACACAAGCCAGGCAAGTACGATACCCCTGAGCCCTCCACTCAAGCCCTCCTCTTCCTTTCTTAATGGTGCTTTTAGAAGCACAATAATTTTTAATTGCATGAAGTTGAATCTATCATTCTTTCTTTCTTTCTTGTTTTTGTTTAACAGTGTTAAATAAAATTTCAAGGAGGCCGTTGGTTTGAACTGACATCTTGCACTAGTATCAATAGACCAAATGGAACTGGAGGCAATCACGCTGAAGTCACACACCACCCAGGCAAAACAAAGCTGTGTATCTGACCTTTTGAGAAATTAGGATAGGAGACAATAGCCAAATCCCCACACAAATCACATTTAACAGCATGATAGGAAACACCCTCTCTTTAATTTTTACATTTTTATTTTGTTTCTGCCTTCTTCAGCATTTACTTTTCTTTCCTGCTTATAAAGCTGATGTTCTCTGCTCAGTTCATCAGAATAGACATTCTATTTTATAGAATGATGTGTTGTCCAAACTCTTGAATTGCAAATAAAGCCAATTAGATCTTTAACCTAGATTGGTTATAATTTTGTCTTTTGACACTTCTTACAATTCTTCACCAATGCCAAGGTGATGAAAAAATCCTCCCATATTTTCCTCTAGCCTTTGTGTCTAGATCTATGACCTATCTTAATTTTTTGTGTACATTACAGGGCAAGTGTCAAAGTTCATTTATTTTTTTCTACTGGAAATTTAGTGGGTCCAATGACATTTATTAAAAATATCTTCCTTTGCCACACTGAGTCTCTAATGTCTTTGTCAAATACTAATTTCTCTTTCACACCAAAACAGAAAGGATAAATTATTTTGCTAAACTGTCTTTGTACAGGTCAGCACAAAATGTCCTTTACGGAGACCAGGGAGAATTTCAGATCACCTTGAGGATATAAACAAACTGGATCTCACATTAACTTTTGCAATTAAAAGCTGGCCTCCTTGATCATTTCTATGTAACCATTTCTCCTTCACATCTGCTACAAGAAACACTCAACTGCTATTTTAATTATATGGCTCTTTCCTGAATAGAACAGTTATTTTCAGATATACCTGCATCTGCTTCAAAATGATCTTGACCTGAAAATCTCTTCTGCTTGTTCCTGGGAGGGCATAACCCCTCAATACAAAGATGTGTGCTCCAAATGTTCTAATTTGGTTGTTAAGATAGTTCCTTACCCTTGATTGGCACTGCAGGTGACCTTGGGCACCTAACTTATCAGTTCTTGTCTTAGTGTCCTCATCCATCAAATGATGTGTTAGATAGTTGAACTAAAAAACCCTTTGACTCTGACATTCTAGGATTCAATGAGGAAACTGGATGTTTTGCCTTGATTAACTGCCTGTGTTTCATCATTCATTACAGTGTTTGATAGGAGGGAAAAGAATGACAAGCTTTTTGTCCCCCACTCCTTTTATTTGGCTTCTCTATCCAATTAACTCCAATTAAAATTTGTAGTTTTAATTAGTTCATCTGATGGCTTTTTAAAAAACCTCATAAATGTAAATCTTGGTACTCTCTTTTTCAGGCTTGGCAGCTGTCACACTACTTTTAATTTCAGCTCCAGTCACCCATTTGTGCCACCTCTGATTCATTATTCCTTGCTCTTGTTTATTGATCCTTCCCTCCCCTTTTCTCCTGACAGTGATAATACCTTGCTTAAACAGAAATTAGAAAGAAAATCACAAAGATTTTAAATTACCTGGAAACTATTCCATTCATGGAAATATTAAGTCTCATTAAAGAACTTTAGCCCAGTTGAACTTGTCAGCATCCTACACACATGTTTGGAACACTGCAATGAATCATACACCACCTGGCCATCACCTGCTGAAGATTACACTCAAGTGCCCTGAGAATGCAGGAGGCAACCCCGTTACAACTTGTATATTACCCACAGCTGCACGTGTTCACTGATGCTTAGTGTTTTAAATATTATGTCTATATATTTTCATTTTATTTTACTTTGATATATCAAAATTAATTATATAAGAATATGAATTTCTTGGGGCTGGAGCAGTGGCTCAGCGGTTACGGCATTTGCCTGGCATGGGTGAATACACAAGTTCAAACCCTAGTACCACATACACAGCAAAGTGTTCGAGGAACGAAAGTCACATGAAATTACTTCTCTCTTCCTCTCTCTCTCTCTCTCCCTCTCTCTCTCTCACTATCCCCTATTTAAAAAAAAAAAGAATATAAGTTTCTTGAGGGTACAAACTCTCCCTCCAGTTAATGTCCTCATTTCTAACATCTAAAACAATACTAGAAAATGATGCATACTTAAATTCTTGCTGAATTAAATAATACTTTATGCATTTTGAAGTGAATAAATGTATTTAATTGTATTGTTGTTTTACTTGAAAGTAAGTGTCTTCTATTAATGAAGATTCATTATAACAACATATGTTGAGCACTTACTATGTGCCAATTATTATGCTGAGCAAAACAATTACATGACAGTATAACTAATACTATTTTCATTTTTTATTATTAAATTCAAGTTTAGAAAGGATAGTTAAATTACTAAGATAATGGATAGAAAATGACAGAATCAGAATTATAACTAAACTACAAACAAACAATGACAGAAAAATTGCAAACATTGAGAAAAGAAAAAAATACACTGACATAAAACAACTACTTTGAAAATAATTATATTTTTTCCATTTAACTTTCATTTCCATGAATATTTGGTTTAACTAATTGTTCCAGAATATATGTTTTCTAAAATTATTCTCTATTTCTGATATCTGCTTAACCTTTGCTAGCACACAAAAGCTTATATATGCCCTAATTAGAGGACCTTCAGCGATCCATGGAATGAACTGTCTTGGGAAGTGCTCTTTTCTCTTATCTGGCTGACACTGCTCTCACATAAAGACAATAAAAATGATTATACATAAGGCATTTTTGTTGCTCTTATTTTATACATAGTAGTACTAGAGGGTTACCCTGAGCCATTTACTGTGCTAAACAGTTTATATGTAACATCTATGAAAAAAACATGATTATATTTGCAAATTAGACCTTATCAGTCCTTTCCTTAATAGTGCAAGTTTTTCAGTTCTTTTATTGCAGAGCAGAACTTTGAAAACAAAAGGAGAGAAGTGGGGTGGTGAGAAAGAGGTCCTAGATAGAAAGGTTAGAAGAGAGAACCAGCCTGTCTCAATTTCCCTGAGAGATATAATTAAATTGGACAGAAGTTTATATTTAGCTGTCACTTGCCCACCTTCCACCCACTACATCCTTTTTCTCCTCCATCAGCTAAGCTGTTATCTCACTCTGGTATCTTAATTTCTGTCAAACAGACCTTTACAGCATCCTTCCTCCTTCCAAACATCTGCCACATTTATCCCTGGAGCACAGCTCAACATTATTAAGTACCCCAAGCTCCCCCCAAACTCCTGTCCATTGAACCACTTACAAACCTTTCTACCTTACATCAGAAGGATAAAGTTCAAATCATTTTCTCTTCTTCTATCATCAAAAGAAACCATTCACAGGCTTCAGGTCTCCTTTTGAATCCCTCCAAATACTAGTGTAGAGAACAACTCTCGTGACCTGCTCCACTCCCTGGCTTCACTACTCCAACTCACTATGCATGCCCAGGATTCACACAGAAGAAAAACCAAGCATATCCTAAGCAGCCACAGGCAAGGTCAGGCCAGAAGGTACATAGCCTGGCTTTCTAATAACTTGCATTACTCACTGGAGAGAGATCAGACAACTCCAGAAACAAGCAACAGAGAGAGGCTTCCACACAGACATATACGCCCTTAGAATTCATGTCCACACTCTCCTGCCCTGAGCTAATGTTTCTGTCCCATGCAAATTCTTCATGAATACTAATCTAGTGTCAATATTTTCTATTCTTGGGAACATTTTAAATTCTAGAATTTGCATCCCTCACTTGAAGACCACATCTTATTCAAAGAATCCCACTATTTCTCAATCTGCTTTATGCACTCTTTCACTACTGAGAAGAACCCTATATTACTACCTTCACCTAACAGAGACTTTCATCTTCCCGTAGATAAGCTATTCCCATGTTATGCTACCCTCTGTTTTGCTCACAGCAAGAAGTACTCACCTATATAAAAATTTTATAGAAAGTGTTCAGCTCAACATTTCATCTGCTACATATAAAAGTAATATATCTTTGTTAGCTTTCTATTGATGCATTATAATTAGGAATAATAATGGGATTCATTATGCCACATTAATACATGCATGTACCACAATATGCTAAATCTCCTTCTCCAGCACCTTCCTTTTTCCTTCTATCCTTCCTCCCCACTCCACCTTCTCTAGTCTTACTGACCTCCCTTCTATTATTATTATTACTACTACTATTACTATCACTATTTTAATTAGTGTGTTATAACTACATATGTAAGCAGGATTCATTATGGTATATTCATAGCATAATTTGGTAGATTCCATTTCATCTATTACTCCCTCAAACCCTCTCTCCTCTCCAGTCTTGACCTCTTGATCCCCTTCCTCCACTCTACTAGTATGGTCTATCTTCCATTTTCATGAAATCTTTCTAGTATTTTGTTTGTTTGTTTGTTTGTTGTTTTTTTTTTTAGCATTATTGGTGGGATTGCAAATTAGTATAACCACTATGGAAAGCATCATGGAGACCCCTTCAAACAGACTAGGAGTGGAATCACCATTATCATATGACCCAGGTATCTCACTTCTTGATATTTATCCAAAAGAACAAAAATCAGCTTACTGTAGTGATATGTGTACACCCATGTCTATAGCAGCACAATGCATGGTAGCTGAATTATGAAACTAGCCTAGGTGTTCAAAAATAGCTGAATGGATAAGGAAAATGTGGTATAGATACACAATGGAATTACACTCAGTCACATGAAATTACAACATTTGCCAGTAAATGGAAGGAACTGGAGAACACAATACTAATTGAAAGAAGCCATGCTCAGAAAAATCAAGGGTCAAGTGCTTTCTCTCATATGTGGAAGCTAGAGAGTGGTGGGGAGGAATAAAAGAGGGGATCTCCTCATTAGCTTATAAAACAAAGTTTACATATCACTTAAAATTCCACTGCTAGGCCAGTACTGAAGGGTTTGCCTGAAATTTATATACCATACCTAACTTGTTGTAAGCCACATTACTAAGAGAACTTTTCCTACCTTGAGGCTTAACGCCTTCCTACCACCAGGGAAATTCTGCCATGGCCCGTTTGAACTCAGGTCATTGTACATTCCTCAGATAAAAGTTTTAGCAAGGTAACCACAAAGGATTCAGAATAGAGAGCCTATATTTCTCTTTTTTCCCAAATTTGTTTCACAGCAGCAATGTTATTATAAATGTTCTGATTTATGCTGGCATTCTTCTATCAACTGCTGAATTTCTTTTTTTTTTAAAGAAGTTAATCTTATTAATAAAAAAAGAGAGCACAGAAAATCAAATAATTTTCTGGATTTCTTACCTTCAAAGTGGTCCTTCTAATCCTTTCGTTTGTGTTCTTTGTGTACATTAAGATGGACTGACTTGGCCTCTTTTTATTTTATTATTTATTGATTGATTGATTTACTTTTGTGGGCTTGTAATCAAACACAGAGTCTTGCACACTCTAGGCAGGTGCTCTACCACTGAGCTACATCTCTAGCCTAGGCCCTCTTTTTCTTTAGGGGAACTGAAGAATCTAGGTATCAAGATTCAGCAAACACAATACATTAGCAAGTGATATTTGGGTATACATCTGAAATTTATATCCCTTCATTTTGTAATCCCAAAATGTTGTCATTCAGTGTGTGTGCATTTATAACATTGCACATACTTGTACTTAGCATTCAGTTACAAAGAATTAAGGGTTACAAATACAACTTGGAGGTAGAGTACTTGCTTAGTATGTATGGAACCCTGGGTTTGTCCCCAGCACCTCAAAATAAACAAACATAACACCCAAGAATTAGATTTAATCTTTGCTCTTAAGAAAAATAAAAATGATACCCAGAAGTCATCCAGATTTGTCGATTTTCTACCTTCATTACTAATTATTAAACATATATCCACCCCTCCCACTCTTACAATCCCTGCTAGTTTTTCTTGTCAGGAATAAATTTTATAAATGTTAAATTCTTCCAAATAAATATGATGAGAAAGAGATAAGTAGCAAAAAATATAAGAAGGACAGATGTACCCCTTTGCTCTTTCTATACCCCTGTTGCCGACCCTTTAACCACTTAGCACATTGAATTGTAAGTATAATACAATGACTTGCTTGAAGTAATTGATTAATGATGGATGAACATATGACATCTGGTAAGTTGTGTTGAGCATGGAAAGTTTTGTAATGGGACCAGGAGATGAATTCAGTACTAATGAGTTGTATAATCCAGATACAGAAAAGAATGAGACAAGCTGGGTATGGTGGTACATGCTTGTGATCCCAGTGGCTCAGGAGGCTGCGATAGGAGGATAGCAAGTTCAAAGCCAGACTCAGCAACTTAGTGAGGCCCTAAGCAACTTAGCAAGACCCAGTTTCAAAATAAAAAATTAAAAGGGCTGGGGATGTGGCTCAGTGGTTAAGCACCCCTGAGTTCAGTCCCCATAGTATCAAAAAATAAATAAACACAAAAGAGAGAAGAATGAGACACAGAAGATGGAATGAACTTGGCTCAGTAGTGAAACAAATTAGTCCAGATAGAGAGACAGGGTCTAAGAATCTGTATTCTGTCAATTTAATCTCAGTGGTACATTGTTTCTGATTAGGAAAACAACTTAAATTTTTTCTTTTATTTTCCCACCTACATATTTTTAGTGAAGGACGCAGGGTTATTGGGGTTTTTGTGACTGTTAATTATATAGAGGTTATAAAGCAATGTGAACAGGGAAAAGAAAAACCTGGAAGGATGAATTTATCACAGCAATTAAAAGTGTTATTTAATAGGAAAATAAAGCTCTTTCATAAAACAGGTTTATTCCATTTTGACAAAATGTGTATACCTGGGAAAATGCTCTCCAGATAACTTGAGAGATGCTGAGTGATTTTCAGATAGCCAAAACCTTTCTCATAGGAAAATGTCATCTGGAATGTTATCATTTAAAATTCAGCAATGGAAACAAAACTAATAAGAACATTAATGTAATACCAAAGAATCCGTGAAGTAAATGTCACCAGTCTACAGAAACAAGATCTCTTCTGGCATCTATCATTTAATTGGGTTTTACATCAATTCTAGTTTAAAAACAAACTGAAAACCTGCCAGTCACAATCAGTTAATCTATTTGGGAAGACCCTATCCTCAGTAAATGACAAGGCAAGGCCAAGTAGTTCTAGAAGTCAGGAGGTCATTCACATCCTTGAGGGTTGTCTGAGTTCTCCCAGACCTGAGACTGAAGCTGTAACCTTCATATTCCTTTTTCAACAAATTTCAAGGCATTCCACACTGTGCTATTGTCAAAACCATACCTCCTCTCCCAGGAAATCAACTGGATACCTGGCTATCACCCTAAACTTCTCTTTCTCATAACTGCCCTCACAGCACACACTTCCTTGAAAATGAAATACTCCAAGCCTTGTTCAGGAGATGCTACTCCATCACTTCTTGCTCTTCATCCCCACTGCCACGGTCTTAGTCATGTCTTTGTTCCCCTCACCTGGTCTGCTTCTATCTCAGCCACCTAACGGATCTGTCCATCTCCTGGGTAAATGCATGTGTGCATGCGTGTGTGTGTGTGTGAGTTTGTGTGTGGGGTGTGTGTGTGTGTGTGTGAGTTTGTGTGTGGGGGTGTGTGTGTGAGTTTGTGTGTGGGGTGTGTGTGTGTGTAAGAATGGTTCCTTTAACAACAAACAAATTTATGGGCTGGGATAGTGTCAATTATGGCTCTATTCTCACCACTCATTGATTTATTCATTCAACAACTCAGTGTCTAATTCCCATGGTACATACTAGGACTATAATAGACACCAAGATAGAAGCAATCTCTGTCAATATAAAGTCTACAAGTCCAACCTACATTTAAATGTATAAAATCTAAAACCATCCTTTCACGCAAACTATATGAAATAGGTTTCCCTTTATTAGAACTGTAGACTGAACTTAATCTTTCTGATACTATGCTTATATAAAGTCCCTTGATTATTTTTTGGCCTAGAATATGAGTACCCAAGGGTTAAAAACATTAAATCATCTCCCATAACTACTTTAGATTATTGGAATCAATAATAATAAAACCATATAAATAAATAATATGCTATGAATGGGTATAAAAATATAGAGTTGTTGGTATGTGGAGTAAATGTAGATAGCTGTATGTGATACCCCACATATAGCAGATGCTTGAAAATGTTGACATAAGAAACATTGACACATTTTCTTCTCTTATTAAATGTCCTAAATTCATGCAAGGCTACAGTATTTCACCAAATACTTTAAATGTGACTACCTGTAGTCTTTGATAAATATTCAAGGATTTTGATTTTATCAAAATTATTGCAAAAATATTAACATTTTTATTAAAACTATTTTCTTCTCCTAGTCCTTCTGTGATCCATAAGACTAATGAGTGTCTAAGAATGTGGTATTCTCTGTACCCCATTTAGATCATTCCTGCAGCTATAAAAGAAGGAAGCCAAGGAGCAGTGTGCATGAGTGCACTTGTCTGAGCTTCACACGACTAAATCCAAGGCATTTCTTATTGGTTTGAGATACAAGAGTGAGTCTCTAGATCCTCTATTTTCTTTCTCATTATAAAGGCCAGAGAATTCATTACAGACTTCTATTGACCTCATCAGGTTTTGTTTCCAGCAAGTTTCCCAAACTGGGGAAGGTTCACAGTGACACCTGGGCTCTGTGGTCTGAGTGTGTCAGAGGTTTCATAATCACTTGGCACCTCTTAGGGTCCTGAAGTCTTCTATTCCCTTTAGCACTGACCCGTTCTCTCATCAAAGGTGTGGAGATTTTGACACTCCTGTTTAACATGCGGTTTAGCCTGTCTTCATGTCAGCCTTCCCCTAATCCCATTCCCAAGCAGTCATGCTGTTTGGCAGATGACATTCAACAGGTTTATATCATGTCTTACAAGGTCTGTGGCTGCCAGAGGTGATACAGCTAGAAAACATCTAACACTTGTGTTGATCTGCAGGCGTCTATCATGGCCTGGCAACCTTGGCCATGGGCAACAATCCAAGTGCAGAACGAGAGGGCATTTTGCCATTTTAGCAGATGGACATACAGAGAAGTAGCCAAGAGCCTCTGTAGCAAGCACATGGAGTAAGCTGGAGGACAGAATGTGCAGCCAATAACGTTCGACTGGCTCTTTATCTGTTGCTTAGAAACCTTGGGTTCAGGAACAATGTCCTTTCTAATTATGACTTGAGCTCCGGACATGCCCATCATTAGAATCGAGATGTATAACTGCCGTGGACAAGAGCTGGGCAGCAGGAGGCCAGCTGGGTCTTTGAAGCTGACAATAGAGCCAGCAATGAAATCTGCATTTGGATGAGAATTGCTTCTCCTGGAGCAAAGTCAGCAAATGCAGTCTGGTTGTCAGAGCTGAAAGTTAAGGAATACAGATGGGTCATGGTGCACCTGTATTCTTCCTTCTGCTTCCATTTTTGAGTGAACAGGAAAATCAGGAGTGGTATAAATGACCAGAAAGCAAATATTTCCTATTATACTAGATGGAAAGATGGGTTGCTTGGAACCAGTACTAGTAAAAGAAGGGAAAAAAATGTGAGAACTGGGCTCTGAATCAACACATCAAAAAATCTGAAAGATTGGACTAGAGGGTTCTCTGAAGAGGTTGAACTGGGAAGTTGGATCATCTAATTTCAACCCCAGCTCTCTCCACTTACTACCTTTGAAACTAAAAATGTTAACAAATGCTCCAACTCTTATTTTCCTCATCCAAAATATGGGGATAATAGCAGTTCTTCATATGCTGTTGTGAGGATTAAATGACTTGATGTTCCCAAAGCACTGAGAACAGTGTCTGTCACACTGCAAACACCACCCAAGTATTAGTTCCCAGTATTACATGGAAAGGCTAAGCTGTCAGGCAAGCTGAAGTTATATTGCTGGAACTACATGAAAACATGTCCTTTGTATCAAGGTGGTGCAATTTCTTCTCTTGTCCCAGTCTCTTTTATGTTACAATACGGAATTTCCCTGATTGGATTGCTGTAACCCAGTGGTGATTGTCATATATCACAAACTATCCCTCATGTACTCACAGTCCCCACAAACCAAAAGAAATTTCAAAAGAACCAAAGCATTTAAGAGTCAGTCTTCAATCCATTGTTTGCCCATTGTTTGTCTCATTATACAAACATTTTGGCATCTAATACATCGTCTTTATTACTTCTGTTACTTTCCTACAGAAAAATCAGAAGTCCAGTCCAACTCTCAGAGCAATGGTATATTAGCTCTTTATCCTTGGACATAACATTTATGCACATAACATTTTTGCACATAACATTTATGATTTTTATGCCCGCTTCTAATTTCCCAGCAAAACTGATTCAGTTTCTTCTCCTGCATTCAACTGTCCATATGTTCCAGGTTATTCCTACACTATTAGCAGTGTACCCCATTTTTGTGATAAGTTATGATCACTCTGTGCACCTTCCATTTCATTGAACAAGCCATAAAGTTGCTCAAGCCCAAATTCCTATACTTTCCTCTCAACCTGCATCCCACAAACTTAATCTGCCACTTACTGACTCGTTAGTAATCCCTGCTAACTATACTTCAAATGTATCCCATCCTCTCCAAACTCATTCCCACAGGCTTCGTGTAATTGTTCATCCTTTTTCTACAAAGATAACTTTCTTAAATGGCATTTCCACATTCAGTTATATTCCAAAATATCATTCTCAAGACCACCAAATAGTTGGGGTTTTGCTTTGTTTTGATTTGTTTGTTTGTTTGTTTGACAAAACCCAAATCTGACCATGTCATTTCACAACTTAAAATTCACTTCAATATCTCTGGCATATTAAAGGAAAATATATAAGTTTCTGCAAAAGGAAAGATTTTAGCTTAGCATCTATAAACAATGAATTGCAAATGTTTATCCATAATACCATCCTGTCCCCTAAATGGGAGATGTCATTGTTCAACTTGCCTGTTCCATATCTCTGCTTGAATATACAGTTCAAACCAAGATTGTCAAATTTCAGTTCATTATTTTACCTGATTAACCTGTCCTTCCACCTTCCTTCAGATAAGTAAACTTTGTTTACAGGTGGCTTTGTCTAAAAAGTCTGAGAGACGTCCTTGACCTCTCTCAGTCTCATATCCTACATCCACCCCACTAACAAATCTCATCAACTCCATTTTGGAATATATTTCAAAACCTACTACATCTCACAATATCTACTACAACCACCAAAATTCTAGAAACAGCCATTTCTCTCCCACATATTAGAATAGCCTTTTCATTCTTTTCCTGTCTTCTAAAAATTGAATCATTATATTAATGATGCCATTTTACCTCCACAATGTGTTACTATCCGTACCCTCTTGGTATTTTCACCTCATTCATTGCTCCAGGGTTAACCGTACATATCTCTGACACTTATAGCACTTTAGGTACAACCAAGGACTAGACAGGGTACAACTCTGTTTTATCTCCTTTGTGGTATTATCATACATTTCGAGTTTTCATATTTATAAACCTCATGCATTGTTGTTTGCTTTAGATAATCAACTCATTTTGAAGAGATTAAAATGAGAAAAATCATTTTACTTTTTCCCACATATTGAACATATTTCCCTCTGTTCTCTATTCCTTTCTATAGATACAAATATCCATCTGGTATTATTTTCCCTTATCTGAATAACTTCATTTAAAGTTTCTTGAGTGTGAATTTGCTGGTAAGAAATTATTTAAGCTTCTATTTTTCTAAAAATCACTTTATTCCATATCATTTTAATGATTATTTTTCAGAGCACAGAATTCCATCCTGACAGTTCTTTTCTCTCAGTTACATTAAAAACATCTCTCTGCATTGTCTTCTGATTGTGACTCTTTGTTACTTTTGTATGTGATGTGTAATTTTTCTTTGATTCCTTTTAAGATTTTCTTTTTAAATGTGTATGCACCTTTAAATTTGATGAGTGGTTAATCTAAATTAGTTGTTTGTTTTGTGTTAAAGGACAAAACAGCACAGATAAATGGGCTATTAGGTATCTTTATTAAGACACTAGAAATGAAGGACTTCTATTTTCTAAGACTCACATGTGTTCTGTAATCTTCTTTTTTAACCCACAGTGTTCATAACATTTCTTCATCTTCCTCAGACTCTCAACTTCCAAGATATTTTTGTCACGTTTTAATGTCAATTGTTTGTGTTGTAAATAAAAGGTATATTAAACATAAAAAAAAAGATTTTCTTTTTATTACTGGCTTTCAGCCACTTGATTATAGTACCTTGGTGTAGTTTTCCTTAGGTTTAATCATCTTTGAAATCATGGTTCATCATGAAAATTTTTAGCTATTATTTACACAAATATTTGGCTTTGTTATACAGTTTTTTGAGACAGGGGCAAAAACTTTATTCCCCTTTTTATTAGACCTAGAAGTTGAAAAAAATAAAGTAATTCCTTTAAAATGTAAATTAGATCCTGTCACTCTTCTGCCAAAAACCGTCCAATGGTTTCTCCACTCACTTAGAGTGAACTTTCAAAAAATTATTCTCCCAAAAAGGATTGTTGATGCTTTATACTGAATCTTCCTTCTTGATATTCACAATACCCATTATTTTTCTAAGGTTGTAAGATGTCTTATTGTTAAAAATTTAGTGTTTTCCAATTTGTTGAGCATAATTTTTTTTTAAAATAGAGAGACAGTGTGTGTGAGAGAGAGAGAAAAAGAGAGAATCCCTTTTATTTAGGTATTCATGTGACTTTTGTTGCTCTGACATGATACTTTGCTGTGTGTAGGTGTTGGGATTTGAACCCACATCTTCATGAATGCCAGGAGAATGCTGTAACTGCTGAGACAGCATACCAGCCCCTGAGCATACTTTTTTAAAAATTAGCAGCTCTCCTAACATTCCATAAGATGCTCTGTTTGGGAGTCTTCAGCATTAAGGTAAAAACTAAAGCATGGATACAGATATATTCTCCAGAGACTGTAAGGAGTAAGGTGGTAAGACAGAATTGCAAATGTTTTCTTACATTTCAGTGTCCAGTGAATTGACAGAGATTGCTATGAGGTAGGTATATTCAAGGGGCACATCCTAACAAAAGGAAGGTGGAGATCAAAATTTGGAAACAGAAAAAAAAAAAAAACAGAGAAGAGAGTACCTGTGTCCTATGGGTACTTCTATCTTCTTTGAAGAAGTTATAAAAATGATACCAGAAAGAAGCCGCTATAGATGAGGGAGGCAGAACCTCCAAGTACTTAAAAGCTCAGATGGTCAGCATGTAACTTTAAGTAAGTCTCTTAAACACTGTAAGGCTCAATTCCCTATCTATAAATGTGAATAAGAATAATTTCTAAGATACAGAGCTGCATTCAGAAATAAATGAGACAATATGTATAAAGCACTTTGCATCAATTTCATCATACAGTAAATTTCATTAACTCTTAGCTCACAATTTATTTTAAAAATAGAAGACACAAGAACAAAGGGAAAGTCATAGCTTTGGAGTAAATTAAAAAAAAAGTTTCACTACCAAAGAAAGGTGTATACAGAATAACTATAACACTTGAAAGAAAAAGCAAGCAAACTCTTAGAGACAGAATTTTAGTCCACACTCTTTCCTTGTTAACTTAGGGCTTGTAAAGAAGTCACCTCAATTCTGTAGACCTTATTTTCATCTGATAAAAATTGGAATAAAAGTACTCTCCAGGGGCTGGAGCAGTGGCTCACCAGTTATGGCGTTTGCCTGGCATGCACGAGGACACAGGTTCGAACCGCAGCACCACGTACACAACTAAATGTCAGAGCAACGAAAGCCACATGAAAAACAAAATAAAATTCTCTCTTTCTCTCTTTCTCTCTCTCTCTCTCTCTCTCTCTCTCACACACACACACACACACACACACACACACACACTGTCCCTCTCATTTTAGGAAAAATACAGGACCCAGAAAGAGAGGTAAGGGATGAGGGGGATAGAAGGAGGGAGGTAGATAGGTACAGGGGTGGGGGAATATTTACCAAATTGCATTGCGGTATTGTGTGCATCTATGAAGAACTGACAACAAATTTCATCATTATGTACAATTATAATGCACCAATTTAAAAAAGTACTCTCCAACTTGGGATTTTGAAAAGATCAAAAGAGGGGGCTGGAGCGGTGGCTCAGCAGTTACAGTGCTTGCCTTGCATGCACGAGTACATGGGTTCAAACCCAGTACCACATACACAATGAAGTGTTCAAGCAACCAAAGTCCATGAAAAACTAAATAAAATTGATTCTGTCTTTCTCTCTCTCTCTCTCTCTCTCTCTCTCTCTCACTGTCCCTCTCTCTTTAAAAAAAAAAGTATTGCTAGGCTATGGAAACAACCCCGGTGTCCCTCACAGGAAGAATGGATCCAAAAACTGTGGTACATTTATACCATGGAATATTACACAGCAATTAGAAGCAATGACCTTGCAGCCTTCGAGGGTAAATGGATGGTTATGGAAGAGATCATGATGAGTAAAATCAGCTTAACCCAGAGATCTAAGGGTCGATTGTCTC
>PVKS010036157.1:0-19514 GCA_004027875.1 Aplodontia rufa | reverse complement strand
GATATCTAACAATATTTATCAGTGATTTTAGACATAGTAGAATTTTGTGCTTTTCTTCTTTCAGTGTATATTTTTTGGTTGGGTCCTTAAGCATTAAAAGTATTTTTTTCTGAAGTGTGAATATGGTGTAAATAATTTTCATTTTCATTGCCATTGTTCTGAGCTGATATTTCCATTTCCAATGATTTAAGAACATGAAATTATTGGTATAAAATATTTTGTGCTTATTATGAATAAGGTTTTCTAATTATATGTCTTGAAAGGTTATTTTTGGCACTAGGAAAGTTATAGTTTTTTGTGTTTTTAATGAAAAATTTTCTGTGAGTTCACCTTTAATTTGCCCATAGGGTATACTTTACTCTGTATTAAAGTATACTTCCATTAAGAGTTCTTAATTAGTAATGAGTATAGAGCTATATCAAATTCCTTATTGGTATATATCAAGATAATCTTACTTTTAATTTGTTAATATGATGAGCTAAAATATTTTTAAAAAGCAGAGAGGATACGCAAATTGTCCAAATTCACACAGTTTAAAAGTGTTGAAGCTGGAATTTAAAACCAGCTCAAATTCCAGAATCCATACTGTTAACCACCACAGCATGGTATATGCTATAAAATCCACAAGAAGATAAAAATAATCATTCTATTTCCATGCTGTATAACAGATACATGTTTGTAAAATCCTTCATTAAAAAGAAAAAAAAAAGCTTTCTTCATGGAAATCCAGTGGTTCTTTAATTCTCATCCAAATTAATATTAATTTGAATAAAATGAAAATGTCACTGAAATTGATAGAGATTGAGATTTTTGATCAAGTCTAACCCATTTATGCTGATGGCAGTTGAAATTAGTGTTGTTAAATGCTGAAACTCTCATGTCCCTGCATTTAATGAGTCCCATGTCTAAAGGAATATGAATTCTTTGCATTTACCAAGAGTCTATTAATAGTCTGTTCCTAAGAGAATCACTGGAGCACAGAGCGTGGAAGATGGGTCATCCCACGTGGGCAGAGTGAGCTGCTTGCTCTTGGCCTGAGGGACTTACACTCTCCCTGAGAACTTCAGACCGTAGATGTGAAATCATGCTGAAGAACTTTTAAGTAGTACATTGTATGGAGTGGAGAAAAATGAACTCTCATTTCCCGGGAAATTCACCTGGAGATAGGTTTTGAGATAGGTTTTAGAGATAGGTTTTGAGAGATATGAGTTCATTCTTCAAATAAAAATACTTAACTTACAAATAACATACGACTCTCAGTTTTAGGTAGTCAAAATGAACAAAACCTGCAAATTAACATTGTTTCACAAGAATTTCTATCCTATGAAGTAAACACCTATTTCTCTGTATTTTCTGTTTAACTGGATTGCTTGAAGTGGAAGAAACAGCTACAAACGTGAGGGTTCAGATCAGATGGATGCCTGGATGCAGTGGTTGACCACACTGCCTTTACCTCTTTTGCAAATGGGTCAAGCCAAATGCCAGATGGAGGCTATCAAAACAAAAATTCACCACCAAGTGACAAAAGTTGGAACACCTATGCAAACTTAAATTGAGCTACAAAAAACCCCACTTGTTGGGGCTGGAGCGGTGGCTTAGCGGTTACATCGCTTGCCCGGCACATGCGAGTACACGGGTTCAAACCCCAGCACCCGTGTATACAGCGAAGTGTCAGAGCAACAAAAGCCATGTAAACAACTCAATAAAAATTGATTCTCTCTCTCACTGTCCTTCTCTCTTAAAAAAAAGGAAACACTTGTAACTTTGGATTAGTTATGTTTTTAGAGGTCTATTCTTTTGAGAAAAGTAGTAAGTGAATGATTATAGCATTCGAAAATTATATATGTAAATATATGATATAATACTTCCATATATATATGAAAAAATAAAGGATATGCAAACTTTACATTATGATTTCCACCCTATTTGTACCTGTATAACTTCATTGAAATATTCGCAGAATTGAAAACTTATGACTTAAAGGATTGAATGATAAATCATCTACTTAACTTTTTTTTTAGCTCTTCCTTCATTTCTTGAGTCGTAGGATAAAAGAGGACAACACTGTTCTGTTTAGCATCTCGCATTCTATAGCTCCAGAGTAACTTCAGACCTGCTTTTGTCACTTGGTGAATTTTTATTTTGATAGCCTCCGTCTGGCACTGATCTATAGTCCTTTTTGTGATCCGATTAATAGATATGAATAAAAGAATACAAATGACTCTTCCATCTTGAAAGCTAGCAGGAATTACCTTCTAGATTCTGAATTTTTTAGATATATAAATTACCTCTTTAAGATAAAAGAGAAATAATTCATTTAGTATTATAGCCAAACAAGATCTGCTAATATAACCATGTCCATTTAATTCGTCTTACCGCTAACATATAACTAAGTCAATCCTTTGTTTTATTTGTTTTACTGTTAAGAACTAGCACCTGGAAGCCCTTTTATATTTACAGTTAATGCTCATGTTTATGTTAGTTTAAACTCTGTAGTGCAAGTGACAAAAGCCCCATAAATCTAAGTTAAATAAAAAGAGGTATCTTAGCTCTTGTAACTGAGATTGATGGGTGAGGTCACATTTGGAGAAGAAAGGATTTGGGTGTCACTCAGCCACCTCAGTACTTCCTTGTCCACTGTGACATGAATCTCATTTCACTATGAGAGAGAGTCATTTTCTCCTACTATATATGGAATTATGTGTTTCCCAGATGATCTGTGGAAGGTATCTGCCTGCTTGTAGACATTAGCATCTTTACAGCACCACATTCTTAAAGGCAAAAATGAATCTCTTCTGCTCCCGACTTCAGCTGAGCAGATCTTATGTTATTGTGTCAACTGTGTGTTCGCTTGTGTTTAGATCCAGTCTCTGAACATTTTATTTTATAACTTCCATGCCTGTTAAATAGCCTACTGAGCTCAGCAAATAGGACTCTTTGGTGGAACACTGGAGGGTAGGATGAAAGAATGTACCAGGATATTCCCACCCAGTCATCCATGAATTAGGTGGTATTTCCAGTAACTGCTCCATCTATTCCCTGGTCCATTCCTGCTCTTGTGGTCCCAAACCCTAAGTAGCAACCTCTTCAGGGATATTGTTGCCATCAGATTGGACTGGCTCTTGAACTCAGAACATAAATCGTCTCCTTCTTCATGCCTTCAGCCAGAGGGGTGACAGTATCATCCTACTATTGCTAACTTCAGTTTCTTGATTTTCCCAGCTTTGTTTGGAATCTCAGTTCATTCAAAGTAACAAGTTTTCTGTGTGTGATTCCTTCCATTAGACCATCTGGTGTGGACTGCTTTTAACTAGCCCATGACTGACAACCCCAGCATGGATTAACACGACTTACAGTAAGCCAATTACTGTGGCCAAGATAAAGTCTTTGGCTGTGTCTCCCTCATTTGTCCATTCTTGTGTTAAGGAGATGTGGAGTATATTACAATAAAAAATGGAAAAAGAAAAAGCAATGGCCACCATCATAGCAATTCATATGGGTCCTATAGTTTACTCATGGAGAAGAATCTAAAGGAAATATTTCTTTGAAAACAGTTCCATGCAGTAAAATTATCTGTAAGTGAATAGTGGAAATATAACAATTGCTTTAAAACTTTAAATATCCTATCATATTCTGTCCTCTTTTGCTTTTTCTCTTAATGCGTATCTAATATATTAATGGTCTGCTGTGTGTCATATATTATCTTAGATGCCTTAATTATGCTCACTACAAAGTGTGAAATCAGTCCACATATTCATTTGACATAACAAAACTGATTTTAAGTAATGTCTCCAAAGTCATCGAGGTTAGAAATAACAGAAAAGTGTCTACCATTCTTTTCTTGCTATGCCAGAGCCTAAGCTCCTTCTTTTGCACCAACTTGCCACTGACACCTCTTTTCTTGAACTGCGTTGAATCTGCATTTCTCTAATCATAGTTTTAAAAATCTTCACTTGGAGCTCATTCCATATTTGCTTTATGGCAAAACCACTTTAATGTGAGTTCATCTATAACAAAGTCTACTTATAGCCACAGTCTGAAGCGACTTCCCCTCGTATGACATCCCGAATGGATGCCTCTTTTCCTTATGCTTTACAGTTGACATTGGCTTGATGAACTCCAAAGTGCTGCAAGCATGCCCATTTGAGGTCGGAATAATTACTCGATTGCACACCCTTTTTCTCTCTGCCATAGCATGCAAGGTTCCTAAAGTGTGGGGAAAGTATGCAGGCAATTTTTAGGTTTCTTGTTAGGTGCTGGGCATTTTCTATAATGAGTATTTGGTATACTTTTTACACTTAATTATGGTATAAAAGATAAGGATATATTCTTATCAGGAAGTCTAGAATTTGTTCCTTATATTTTTAATAAAATGAAAGGAAGCCCTAGAAGCTAGACAAGACTTTATTTGTGCATTCATACCCTCCGAGACAAAAACTGTGAAGTTTCCATCCAGAAAAAATGTCCATCTTAACAATTAAGGAAGGTGAGACATGCTGTTTTTAACTAAACGTTGAGCTAACAAATGCTGAGAAGATCACCCTGTTTTATTCCTGTCAGTAGATATTGCTTTCTTTCTTTTTTAGGGTTCCATCCTATTTTCTGCAGTTCAACATGAAAGTACACTGACTAACATGGTCTTCAATTTAGTTGTTTTCCTAGGACCATCTGTAAGAATTCATGCGTTTCCTGGGAATCTGATCAATTCTAGCAGAAATCACTGTTTTCTTTGGAAGATTAAGGAATCCTGAAATTAATTTTATATTGAAAATTGATTTTTATTTGAAAGAATTGTAGACAGACTGTCCAAAAACTGTTCTATACTTTGGAATGGAGTGTCTTAAATAATTCTCTTTTATGTAGACATCTACAAACTTTTTTATGAAAGGTATAATCAAAGAGTTTAATGTTTCTTTCTTCTTGGTTGTGTGTGTGTGTGTGTGTGTGTGTGTTTGGCTTGACTTTTCTTTCTTCTTTCCCTTTGTTCTTCATCCACACCTCTGCCTCTATGGGTCTTCTTGACAACCTGGTTTATATCCTTTTATATATTTTTTTTTTCAAAGAGAGAGGGACAGTGAGAGAGACAGAGAATGAGAGAAACAACTTTATTTAGTTTTTCACATGGAGTTAGTTGCTCCAACACTCAGTTGTGTACGTGGTGCTGGGGTTTGAACCCGGGTCCTCGTGCTTGCCAGGCAAGCACCGAAACCGCTGAGCCACCGCTCCAGCCCCCCATATATTTTAATACAATATAAACATACACATGAAAGTATTTCTCATGAAAGTTTTTTTCAGTGAATGAATCATGTTTATTTTTCTGCATCTTGATTTTCTTATTTCTTAATATTACATGGAGACACCCAACGTTATCTATCACGGTTTCATTGTTTTAATGACTGAATAATATTCCAAGGTGTTATGCACATATAACAATTTAGGCATTCTTTCTCCTTGTGGCTGTTCACTGTTTTGGAACTGAGGGTTAGTTTTTATGCTACAGTGAACAAGGCTGTAATGCATAATCTTTAAAAAATGGTCTTGTATACTGGTTTTCAACTTTTTATGGAACAGATTCCCAAGAGTGGGAGCACTGACTGAATAGATACTGGCATACTGCTTTTTCAAAGAGATCACAAAATAAATACTCCTACCAGTTTTCGATAAGATTACAGTTTATCATAAGTCCCATGCATTAGGTGTTTGTTTATTCAAAAATTCAAGTCCCTGTGTTCATCATGTTTCATTAATAGTCAAGGTAGAAAATAAACAAGCAAATAGCAAACGGTGTCACAAATTTACTTTGAAGAAAAATAATGTAGAGGTGTGAAATAAGAAGGTCATGGCCCTTTTAAACTAGCAGAACATTTTTTGGTAGAGACTCAAAGCAAAGGAGTGGGCCATGAATTATCTATAGTGGCAGGAGACTTTCAGAGAGAAGGTGGCAAATAGAGGATGTCAGGAAAGAGCTTGACACTGTGTGCATAGACAGCGGCAAGTCCATGGAGGAAGCAAGGAAATCAGATGGGAGGTTCCTGCTGGGCAGTGGAAGTGAGAGATGTGGGAGGCTGGGTTAGTGTGGGAGCAGTGCAGAGGGCGAGAAGTGGCCAGATATCAGATGCATCTTGGAGACAGAGCTTCCAGGAGATGTTGACTGACTCAGAGATCTGAGGGAAGAGATGACCATTTATGATTCCTAAGACTTTTCAAATAAACTTTGTGTTCTGGAGTAATTTTAGACATCTGGAAAAGTTGCAAAAGTAGCACAGAGAATTCCCACGACTAGTTTGCCCAGCTTTTCCTAATGTTAACCTCTTACATAACTAAGACATACTGGTCAAAACTAAGAAATGACCACTGGGTACTGGAAACCAGAGTTTGAACTTTCCAGATTTCAGTTTCCACATGAATATCATTTTTCTGATGTAGGATCCGTCAGATCAGGGATACTACATTAAATTGGGTCACCATGTTTCCATGCTGTCCTCTGTCTGTGACAGTTGCTCAGTCTCTGTTTTCATGACTGTGACTTTTTGAAGAACCTTAGTCATGGTTTTGTAGAATGTTATTCAATTTTAGCTTTCTCTGATGTTTTCTTCAGGTTAGAATGGATGTATGGGTTTTAGAGGAAAAGCCATGGGAGTAAAGTGCTCTTCTTATTAAATTGTATGAGAGAGTGCATGGTATCAGCATGATATGTCACTGGTGGTGTTAATGTTAATCTCCTGGTTGAGATGGAATCTGCCATGGTTCTCCACTCTAACATTACTGTTCTCATTTTTTCCATACTCTGAGTATGTGTGTTTGAAACCACTTGCTAATCAAGTTTATTCAAGGTAGGGAAAGGTGGGAATCTTTTCTTGGAAAGTGAGTGTCTATATATGTTGTTTAAAAATATTTTGTAAAAATTTTATTTTTGAATCATTTATTTATGACTCATAGATAATGATTTTATTTGTTGGAATAATATAATATTTTTACTTACATTTTGCTTCTTAAACTGTCTCAACTTGGACCACTAAGAGCTCTTTCAGGTTGGCTTTTGTCTCGCTCTTCCACCCCCTCCTTACTTTCCGCACTACACAATGTTTCTGTTTTATCTTGTATTTCCTTGGCCCCGTCCTAGAATCAGCCGTTTCCCTAGCGAGCTAGGTGTGAGCAATTGTGTAAATAGTGATGCTGTTTCCTGAAATGGAAAAGTCTAGAGGAGGTGGAATCTTGTAATTTCTCTCCCACCCCATACACACATAGTCTTTTCCTTCATTCAATAAGGAAGGGCAGCTGAGGAATAGAGATTGTTCTCTTTTGAAAATATTTGCTCTAAAATGGAACAGAGAAATAGGATAATGGTGAAATGGTTAGCTCATGTAAGGGGAAAACTTTTTTTTCAAGAGAGAAGTCCTCATATTTGCATACAGATAGGAACAATGCACTAAAACTGAAAAAAAAATAATGATACGGGAAGGAGAGGGTACGTGTGCAGCAGTAAAAAACCTAGATTAGTGAGAGGAAATCGAAGCTGTGGCTTTAGAGGAGGGACTGGCCTTGGGCACGATAGACAAGGATCTCAGTTATAATAGGACTGAAGGCAGACAACAGAGGTACAAATATCAAGTGTGTAAAGGATGTCATGGTAGGAAATTGAATTGTGGCTCTTTCACTTTTCATAGAAGCAATATCATAAACCAAGGGTAAGGAGATGGAATCTGGGAGGACGGAAGTGTCAAAGGTGCCCTTTGGATTGGTATTGCAGAATCGAAGCATTAATTAACAAGGGAAGTAGGATCAATTGCCAGGTACTACTGGGGACCCATGTGAAGTTTGTGGTTACATACTAAAAGTTATACTAATCAAACAATATTCAGAACCATCTCTAGTCGCAGTCATCTGAGCAGCAACTAAGGGCAGATTCATTTGTAGCAGGAGGAAGGCTGAGTTTAGCCCAGTGCTTTTTGTTTGTTTGTTTAAGGTCATAGTAGTTTGAAGAAGAGAAGGCAAGACCTTGGAGGTGACTGCAAGTGAGAGACTATCATGATGAGTTAAAGATTGTAAAATGGGGAAGTGTGAACATTACTGGGGTGACTAAGAATGCTTAGAGGTCAGGAAGCATTTTGTTTTTATTGTTGAAGTATATGATTTAAGTAATTTGGGGACTTTTGCAGTGAAAGTTCTCCAAGGCTTCCCGTACCCTGCTGCTTCAGTTTGCCCATTGAAGTGGTAGAACGTAAACAAATCTTAAATTCCTTCTCTGATAGTTTGCTTAGTCAAGCTTGCACCTCTGCTAGAACTACTCTTTTTTTCTAAACAATGTGTCAACTAGTGCTTGTAGTTATTCTTGATAGTGGGGTTCATTTTTATGTAATTATGTATGCATAGAATATAAATTGATCGATTTCTGTCCCCATTGCTTATTTTACCCTCTTTTCCTCCCTCCCCATTCCCTTTCCTCTGATCCATTGATCTCCCTTCTATTTATTTATCTGTTTTTAAAGAGAAAGAGGGACTGAGAGAGAGAGAGAGAGAGAGAGAATCAATTTTATTTAGTTTTTCATGTGGCTTTCGTTGTTCCAGCACTTTGTTGTGTATGTGGTGCTAGGGTTCAAACCCATGTCCTTGCACATTCCAGGAAAGCACCATAACTGCTCAGCCACCAACTGCTCCAGCCTTTATGTATTTATTTTTTAAAACTGGTGCTTCATAAATATATATAATGGTGAAATTATGGTATATTCATTTTTTATTTTTTTTAATTTTTAATTGTTTTTAGAGAGAGAGGGACAGAGAGACACAGAGAGAGCGAATCAATTTTATTTAGTTTTTCATGTGGCTTTTGTTGCTCTAACACTTGACATTCCATTGCACATGTGGTGCTGGTGTTCTAACCCTGGTCTTTGTGCATGCCAGGCAAATACCTTAACCGCTGAGCCAGAACTCCTGCCCCTTTGATATATTTTGTTATATACATAGCATAACTTGGTAAGTTTCATTCTGGGATTCATCCATCCCTTTTCCAGTTCCTCTGCCTTCTTCTGGACCCCCTTTCTTTACTCCACTGACCTTACCTCCTATTGTCCTGGAATCTACCCACCCCATTTTCCCCCCTTATTTTGCTCTAGCTTCTGCATATAAGAAAAAATATTTAACACTTGACTTTCTGAGTCTGGCTTGCTTCACTTAGTGTGAAGTCCTCCAGTTTCATTCATTTATCAGCAAATGACATTTCATTCTTCTTTATGGTTGAGTAAAACTCCATAGTATATCATACCACATTTTCTTTATCCATGACTCTGTTGATGGCCCCCTGGGCTGGTAGGATCAATCTTTTCAGTTTAAAGTTTTCTGGAGGAATCATCTACTTTTTTAGATTTTTTTTTTATAAGTGGCCATCTAGATTGTCTTATAATTCTTTCACATTCCCAATAATTATAATGTCTCTCCCCATGCCTTTAAATTTACAATTACAAATTGTAGAGACTTGTTTGCACACTTTTGAGCACTGATGATTGAATGGAAGAGTCTCATGCTGATCACACAATCTATAGAAAGACTAAGATCAATTTTGTTATGGCTTTTGTCCTCCTAAGATAGAATGACTGAATGTTACCATTCTTTTAGAAACAGTTTCTTCATATGAATCACATTTTTATATTTCAACACAGGCTTGGGAAAAAATGGAAAGTCATTTTTGTGGTTTTGCAAGTGAATAGATTGAACCTGCATATGTTTTTGATAGCTGTACTTCAGCACTATGTGAAGGTTCAAAATTGTAGTGGTATTCTTATTTAAAGAATAAATGTAAGTAGAATTGGCATGACTGTAGTGAATTTTTTTCTTTTCTTAAAAAGATAGGATCAAACTTTATATGGCAGATTGGCTTCTTCTGCTCAATTCTTTTTGCCTGCATCCTTTGCTGCTGATAGTTGCAGGCATATTAATTGTGCAATGCTGTACTTAAGATGCAGTTGTAAGTACAATTGAACTATTACGCTGAACTTATAAGCTTTACTATCACTTTCAAAGCAGCAGACTATTCCTTTATTTGTGTTCATAGACCAGTATTCCCTTTTGAAATATTTATATTGTGATGTGAGGCAGACAGGCAGAAGTTGTTAGCTTACAGTTCTCAAATTTTGTGATTCTGCCAGAAACGTATTCTCACAATCCCAGTATTTGCAAGAAAGTTTATTTCAAAGATAGCAACAAGATAAGCATGTTTCAAACAAGTTGTCTATCCTTATAACTAGCCACTGAATCATCTATTGAAATTAGAGTAAAGTTCAGGCAAGGCCATGACTGACATGTGACCTTCAGTGACCTTAGTGCTGGCTAACTTGGCTACTGATTGAAATATGCTGACAAGAACTTCGTGCCTCACTGACCTACTAAAGGTGCCCTTTGGAGAAAATGTTGACAAGCATGGAGAGTGTCTTGATCCTTGCCATTCCAGATGACACCTGGGATTCGTAGGGTGACATGCAATAATATTCATGGGCAACCAGGAAAGTAAGGAGGCTGGAACAAGGAGAGGTGGTCCTTTCCCTTTCCCTCCAGCAAGGCAATTTTGGAGGAATTTCCATAAATAGAAAGCTGGTTCTCAGACTTTCTCAGTAGAAACTCAAATATTAGAAAGAAACAGATGTGAATCTTAAGTGTTAGGTGCACGTTTCTAAATGAGGACATAACTATGTCTATTTTATTTTTCATCGGATGCATAATCAGACATCTGATATGGATTTTTTAGGTGAGCCTAGCAGCCTACACTTACATGAGATCACATTCACAGACTTGTACAAAGTTTTAGCTTCCTCAAACATTTTTCATAGTACCTAGGATGTCTATAAGTCATCCTCAGATCAATCCCAAATATTATTTGTCACTGAGAAGCCCACCCACAAGTGGAGGAGCCCACTCATGTTTGATATAACAGACAGTGCTGGGCTATCCAATTGGTCTTTATTACCTCATAAAGACAGGATTCCAGCAAAACAAGCAGCTCAACTAATCTTGTGTAGCTCACCACAGATGTACCCAGAGGGCTTGCAAAGGAAGAGCAAGAGCCCCAATCATCCTGAGGTACATTTTCAGGGATGATTTCTCTGCAGTTACCTGAGAGTGAGTGTTGTAGAGATCGTAGCATCACAGCTCAAAATTCTCTCTCCTGCTCACCTGTGAGCTTACACTGACTTCCAGTGTCTCACATAAGGTCCCCAGTTCTCATCTACTGGAACGGGGTGCTGAATTGGAGTGGTTTCCCACATCTACTACTGTGCATTTTGCACAGAACTGGAATTGATCCCAGATCCCTAATACTAGCACGAATGTAATATGTTCTTCCAGACTCCTGCTTCCTCAGTGGCAGACTCCCTCCTTGTGGCTTTACTGGTCTCAGAGTCACTCTGATCCATAAGGTTTACTTTTACATACTGGATCTCCAAAGAGGTCAGAGTTTGAGTCCTTTTTTTCCATAGCTCTTGGCACTTTTTCCTCTAAATTACTGGCTAATCACAAGTATGTAAATTCAGATCACTAGATTTCACGATAATTTTGCTTTTCTCAGTGTAATACCTTCAGTGCCCAAAGAATGTGTTTTAATTGTTTGGTTATAAAATGCAATTATTTATTGACTTAAATCTTAATAATTGGTATACAAAATACATAGTATCTTCATTTATACTTAATTACATGTTACAAATATAGTTTTCTTATTTATAAAATGAGGAGCTTAAACTAGATATCAGTTTCCCCAATTTTTATAGGAGCAAAATTTTTAATTTTAGGATATAATTTTAAATGATATTTCAATAGGTAAAATGACATTTAAACAACTCAGATTTATTTTCATTAACAAGAAAGTTTAAGTTGAACCTCTGAATGAAATTTATTAATATATCTAAGTATTTGATTTAGTTCATTAGTTTGTTTTAATTTCAAATAATTTTTTAAAGTGTGTATTTAGTAGACATATTCAGAGATCTGTTAGAATGCTTGATTTTTGGTTGGCTTTTAGTTGTTGGGACTGCAGTCTTAGGATATTTAACTTTACCAAAGAAAACACAGAAAGTTATATTCTGAAATGTGCCTTAAAATAATTACCAGATTGACTGAAGTGATTTCTTCAGGGGTCCCCAGTGTGCTATTATTTGAATGTGAAATGCTTTCAGCGGAATTTTAAGATATTTAAAAGTATACTTTACATTGAATTTTGAATAAGTCTTTCTGAGACACCTTAAGTTCTGCTGAGTCTAGGGTTTCTCAGAACCAAACTAAACCTAACCTCTCTTAGCTCTGTAATTTTAAAGGCTACTATATAGATCTGTGCTATTGTTGCAAATAATAAGGATAGTCAAGTTTGTCCCAAGTCGTTATCTGAGAATATCCATGTAGATATTTATAAAGTTTGAAGGAGGAAAGAGGCCACTGGAGACTCAATTTTCCTATGAGATTTTTTTTTTCTTAAAGATTTTTGGTGTTTTTGTTTGTTCATGTGATCAATGTATGTTGCTTGCTCAGGCATTTCTTCATTCAGATAGCACGTTTGTAGTATTTTTACTCTTGCCTCTTGTCTTTGTGACTGGTGGTAGTTCAGATCTGCCTACTATTAAAACACAACCAATTATACTACGTGAATTCAATCAAAATGGTTCAAAGGTCTGGATGTTAAGCCAGCAACTTTAATTTACTTGAAAAAGAAGTAGGATCAACACTACAGGACATAGGGGTTGGCAGCACCTTCCTTAACAAAACTCCCATGGCGCAAGCAGTAAATTCAAGAATAAATGAATGGGATGCAATTAAACTAAAAAGCTTTTGCACAGCTAGAGAATTAGGCAAGAGTGTCAAGAGAGATCCAAGAGAATAGGAGAAAATCTTTGCCTGCTACACCTCAGACAGAGGGCTAATATCCAGAAACACAAAGAACTAAAAAAAAACTAAAGAACAAAATCACTAATAATCCAATCAATAAATGGGCTACAGATCTAAAAAGAAACTTCTCACCAGAGGAAGTCCAGAAAGCCCATAAATATATGATAAAATAATCTACATCATTAGCAATAAGAGAAATGCAAATCAAAACTTCAATGAGATTCCATCTCACTCCTGTTAGAGTGGCAAAAATGAAGAATACAAACAAAGACAGATGCTGGAGAGGCTGTGAGAAAAGAGGAACACTGTCACATTGCTGGTGGGACTGCAAACTGGTTCAGCCACTCTGGAAAGCAGTGTGGAGACTCCTCAAAAAATTAGGGCTGGAACCACCTTATGACCCAGCTATCCCACTTCTGGGTATTTTCCCAAAAGAGTTAGAATCAGCATATTATAGAGATACGGCTTCATCAAAGTTTATAGCAGCTCAATTTACTGTAGCTAGACTATGGAACCAACCCAGATGCCCCTCACTCGACAAGTGGATTCAAAAACTTTGGTACGTATATACAATGGAATTCTACTCGGTCATTAGAGAAAATGATATTATGGCTTTTGCAGTCAAATGGATGGAGATAGAAAAAATTATACTAAGTGAAGTATCCCAATCTCAGAGACTCAAGGGCCAAATGTTTTCTCTCGTTTGTTGGAAGCTGGAATACAACTGTAAACAGTATGATAGATGGCTAAGCTAATAATAACCTCAGCATGTATGAATTTTTACACAAACAGGGGGAACCTTGCCTAGTATACCTGGAGAGGTAGGGAGGAGGGCAGGGAGGAGGGAGGGATTAGAAAGGATATCAAGGAGACTAGAGGGAGAGGGAGTATGGGGGAATCAACTCAGAAGGAGATCTCTGACCTCCACGAGAAGTCCATTTAACACAGGGGTTCTTTTGGGGGAAACATAGAACCATGGGGAACCCAAGGGAGGAAACCATGGCATGGCATCAGCCTTGGCTAGCTATGTGAATATACAATTTTTTCTTGATTGTTTTATGATTCCCCCTCAATTGTACGTCTATATTAAAAAAATTACATTATGTGAGTTTCTCGCTGTCATTTTCAAGGTACCTACCTCATTTTCTGCATTGTTATATGGATATAATATTTATCTTAAGATATAAGATTGGAAGACTAATTAATGATCTACAAAGGATGATTATATAGTTTTTAGTTCAGTAAATAAGAGGTATATCATTATTGCTAGCATTTTTCATCTCTTTAAATTATTGCAATAATTTTAAGTTTAGCATTGTAATTATAAAAATGATTTTAAAAATTTTCTATTTTAAGGTATGTTTGTTTCATTTAAAAGCATAAGTTATCTTTGAAACTATGTAAACTTTTGTATTCTATACTTAAATAGCATTCCTTAAGCAAATAAAAATAACAAATATTTATTGTGCTTTTCATCAAGCCTCAAAACCTGCAACATTTTATTTGATTTTCTTGATTTTTCTTGAATATGAATTTTCTGGAGTCCAGAAATTATTTAAATTTAATGTTGTGTGAATTAATAAAATGGATGTATCTTCTCCATAACAATATTTGTTGATTGAAAAGCAGGCAAATAAATGAATTAAAGTGTGTAAATCATTAGAAATTTAGTATGTTCTTCTAGAAAGGATAGTCTTCTTTCACTAAATTATAAAATATGAGTGACCATTTCTATATCAAATTAAGCCTTACTTATATTCCAAGATTAGTATTGACTTTCCCCTGTGTGATATTTCTATTTTCATCTTGTATTTTGCTTTACTCTTTGAAAATGTAACCTTTTGTAACATTTAGGCATATTTTCCTTTTTAAGGAAAAAATAAGGAGATATCAACAGACTGAAAGAATGTTTCCAGAAGTATAGAGTCTTCGGGGAAACACTGGAGTTCATGAGATCTGAAGGTTAGCAGTTTATACGTTATTATTTTCGTGCTTTTAACAGATTGGATATGTAATGTGTAATTGTTCCAAGTTGTGTTGCTAATGTGTAATTGGATTTAAGGGAAAGTGTTCTTACTTAAAGTAGGTGTTTTCAACAAAATTTCCTCAAGATCTTTATCGGTACATTCACACTAAAAATGTATTACTTATTTAGTTCCCTTAAGGATGACTGAAACAAAAATATTGCATTGGTAGAAAGCTACTGATTATTACAATTTGTTTCCCTTTTAAAGGGCAGCAGTAGTAGCATAAAAATAAATATTAGGCATCACTATAAAATTTTCTGATAAATCTGTCAAAGAATGTACAACTATTTAGTGAATTTTTCGTTCCTTTTTATCTTTGGCTACAATACACACACATATACATATATAATATAGGATAGCTGATCAGTAATCCATTCAACATTTTATGAATCCCATTCTCCAATGGAATTTCCTAATATAGTCACACAAATATTCCTCAGCATAGAAAATGTGTCCTCCATAAAATAACAATTAGTTTTAGTGAGTAAGGATCTTGGGGATCTTTTCTAAGATTTTTAAAGTTATAAAATTGGTTTAGTTTTTTTTTTTTTTTTTTTTTTTTTTTAGGGCTGGGGACCGAACTCGGGGCCTTGCACGTGCTAGGCAAGCGCTCTACCACTGAACTAAATCCCCAACCCCTAAAGTTATAAAATTGGGAAAAAAAAGAGAATAGACCCATTATTAAACAGCTTATAATAACAAGTAATATAAAATATTTATTTATAGGTTATAATTACAATGTAGGCTAAAATGGTTCATTCCAATGGTATACTTTATAAGGTGGACGGCTTCTGACTCATTTATAAATCATGATATCAAATGGCATGTATTCATAATTTCAAATGAAAAGTATTGATGATCTTTTACTTTTATTTGATCAGGTTTCTCTTCAGTCTATTTTCTTCTCATTCACCCAGGAGGTTTTTCATTTATTTAGTATGTACCATATGTAAGGGCTAAATGTTTTGGTTGTTTCAAAATGAATTAGATATGATCCCTATTGTCAAAAATTGCCCAATGAATATGCTACCCATAAATTCATTTTATTATTAACTCAAGCAACACTTAAGTAAAAAGAAAAGCGAGATTTTGGATGGACTTGTAATGAATCCTAAAGCCAAATGGAAATTACTTGGGCATTATTCATATGTTTACATTATAGCTTTTCATAGTCTAGAAAACACTTTATGCCAGTGAGAAGGTAGATCCATTAGAACCCATAACTGATTTTTTATTGAAGTGGCTCCTCAACTGCAGCACAAGTAAAGGATATAAGATTCTAAGAAAGAAATACATCTCTTTTTGCCACAATTGCAAATTTATCACTGTGGAAAATAGTTGTGCAAAAACCTGTGAAAATAAAATAGGTAGAACTGCTTCCTTTTTTAAATTCTAGTAAATTCAATTTCTTTATTAAGCTCAGCAGAGAATTAATAATTTCCCCCATGACCTAGAAAAACTTCCAGGTTTGAAAAGGATTGAATGCTATTACCTCCTAAGGGATTGTATGCAAATAGTAACTGCATGAGTAAAGAGATTTGGAATGGAGTGGGAACTGAGACTCTGCTTGAAATGAAATTGCATGCCATTGTGCTCCTCAAGAAAGTTCTTTTTAAAGGTGATACCTCGTGATGTTAAAGTAAGTCAAGCAATTAAAAACAGTAAGCTTTTATTAATGAAAAGTCAGTGAAGACACTCCGTGCGTAATTGTGCTACTGGACAAGTATTTAATTCACTTATATAACAACCATAGTCATTGGATAAATATGTATCAAGTACCTACTATGTGTATGGGCAGCAGTGATCAAGAGGGTCAGCAGTGAGTGAAGTACACCCATGTCCCTGACTTGCGGAAATTACATGCTACTGGCAGGTAGTAGGCAATAAAAAGCAAAGTCAGTTATGTGTTATATTTGATGGTTCTCAGTGTCCTGGAGAAAAAGATGAAAGGAAAGAAAAGGAAAGGAAACACAGAGTGTAAGAACAGTGGGAGAAGCCTAATGACTTAGTAGCATATAATTTATCCATGAGATGTCACTTGTCCCCACAGTGCCAACTAAAAGTAGATGTGAGGAAGATTTCCTAAATCATTATTATATATGTCATTAATGCATGTGAAATAACTAGTGTGTGTTATCCTCAACTTTACCAGAAGGAAAAATATTATTTTTAAAAATGACAATGTATTTGCTACCTATATTTGAAACATCATATTATTTGTAATAAATATACAATGCAACATAGATTAGCCCATTCAGTTACAAAAGTGGTAAAGACCATACCTATTCATTTTTGTACAAAGGGCAATCAACCCATCCTTTTTGTTTTTATTTACATGTTTATTTATTTTGTCACGTGGAGGATGGAACCCAGGGCTCATACATGCTAGGCAAGCACCCTGCCATTGAGCCACGTTCCAGCCTCATTCATTTTTTTAATCAAATAAAATGTTACAAATCCTAAAGTAGTTAAGCATCTCTATGTCAATAAACATAGATAGTTCTAGAAGGTTCAGTATACTTTTCTTTCTGTTGTTATTATTCTTTTTATAATTTTTAGGGAAGCACTGAGAGTCAGGATTGAAAATTGAAGGAATCACTTAAGTATCACCTCATTCACATAATGCCCTAATTTAAGAAAGGATATAGGTGCATTTCCTTTTTAGAAGACATACAGAGAGTTGAAAATTAAAATAAATCAGTATATTTGTGATAATCAACAAATGAGTCATCAGAATCCTTTTAATAGTAGTTTGATTAGAATTTTCCTGTGCAGTGTTTGGTACTGAGCCCAGGAAAATAGAGATGTTTAGGCCCCAATACACCTGCCTACTTTTTGTGAACTATCTAAACTATGGAAGAACCCTGTCATGCAAAATGGACGTTTTTATCTTAAAAGTCATTTAGCCCTGACTTTCCTGGATAGAGCTGAAAGTTTCAGTGAATTTTGTTTGAAATAAAAAAGTAATTAAGTAAATCTGTTTCATTAAAGATAAATTGATCTGGGGCTGAAGCAGTTGCTTGGCAGTTAAGGCACTTGCCCTGCATGCACCAGTACAGGGGTTTAAACCCCAGCACCACCTACAACTAAGTGTCAGAACAATGATAGCACATGAAAAACTAAATAAAAATTGATTCTGTCTCACTCTATCTCTCTCACTGTCCCTCTCTCTTTAAAAAAAAAAAAAAGAAAAGATAAATTGATCTAAACGAAATATTTAGCCATCCAAATATCAAAAAGGAATTTGGATTAAGAGATCTCAAAAACCTATTAACTATTGCAATTCCTTCCATCTTCCAAAAGGTAGGTATTGTCAACAGCATGTCACTTAAAGGAAAGAAGGGTCCAATATTGGCATTTTAAAACAAACGTTCAAGTATAGGTCATGAAGTGTACAGGTGGCATCTTAATTAAGACAAAAGAGAGAGTATCAGTTACATATTGCATTGTAGATAGAATTAATGGCCAATTCCATGAGGTTGATCACAAAGGGACAACTGACCTGTTCTGTCCAGAGGAAACCAAAAGAAAAATAAAAATGAGAGTTAGAGGGCTAGTAGAAGTTACCAAGGAGAGAAGACTTCTTTTGTAATGTCACTGTATTCATAGCGTCCTTCAAACCAATATTGACCTTTTCTGCATTCATCTGGGCACTTCAACATAAAGAACCTAAAACTTTTTTTTTTTTATAGAGAGAGAGAGAGAGAGAAAGAGAGAGAGAGAGAGAAGGAGGGAGAGGGAGAGAGAAAGAGAGAATCAATTTTTTTTTTTTTGGGTTTTTTTTGTTTTTCATTTAGCCTTCCTTGCTCTGACACTTTGTTGAGTATGTGGTGTGGGGTTTAAACTCACATCCTCACGCTTGCCAGGCAAGCACTGCAACCGCTGAGCCACCGCTCCACCCCCTAAAACTTTTATTTCAGGATAATTGAAGTGTAACTTTTCAAAAGCAAATGCTTTTCTTTAAATTCCTTTGATTTCATCCTCCCAAAAATTGCTTTACAAATTTGCTAACTCAAGAATCAATTTCAGATTTGTACCATAAATCCAGTTTCCCATGAATGTTTCCAAATCATGATTATTCCACTTCTAAACTGCCTCCACACACATCGTTCTTCAAATCTGACGTCACTTGGCATATCCCCGCTTTGGATGATTCTTCCTTATCTGCCACTAGTGCCCCACACTCCAGCTGGGACAACCAAAAATGGCTTCAAACTTTGCCCTTGTCCCCTTGAATCAGAATTACCCCAGGTTGAAAAGCTTGGAGCAAACTCTGACCTTTGCACCCACAGAGAACTTCCACACCGTATCAAACACAAAACTTCCCAACCACCCTGCACATCTTAGTCTCAATTAAAGTGGTGCAAGAGAGACATTTTAAATATCAGCTTACCTGTTTAAATTAAGTATACGTCTGTTTGACCATCTTTAAATTTCCAATGTCCCTTTATTTCTTATACCTGGCTTCTTATCTAAAATGAGTCTTACAAAATAAGAAGACATATGAATAAAAATAGGCAGGAAAATTAGGGTAAAGAAGAAATAAGATAAATCCTAAGATTAAAAGTGAAAGTAGGGGGGCTGGGGTGGCGGCTCAGCAGTTACAGTGCTTGCCTGGCATGTACG
>PVKS010036156.1:0-19550 GCA_004027875.1 Aplodontia rufa | reverse complement strand
GAAGTAAAATTTCTGCCTTGCTCACCCACACCCGACCACGTGTTTGATTTCATTTATAACACTAGACAACCCTGGACAGTTCGATGTTACTCATGCTGAGTGTGGGGAGTAAGACAGGTGATAATGATACCAACATGAGTTAGGAAACAAGGGGCAGAAGTTCAGTAGGCTGCACCCCTGACCTCTGGGTGCTGATCCTTGCTCCATCCTTACTCATTGTGGTTTGTTTTTCCTTTCTTTCTCTCAGAACTGGGAATTGAACCTGAGTCTCGAACATACCACATAAGCATTATACCTCTGAGCTACCTACCTCAGCCCTTTTTGTTTTGATTTTTAGACAGGTTCTCACTACGTTGCCCAAGATGACTTTAAACTTGCAGTCTTCATGCCTCAGCCTCCTGAGTCACTAAGATTACAGGAGTGCACCACCACACCAATTCCAAGTCCAAGGTTGTCACGTGTCCTTCCAATTGACCAGCTAGGGTTCCCATGACTCCCTTCTTGGGTTCCTTAATTAGAATAGGGGCTGGAGCAGTGGCTCATCGGTTTTGGCACTTGCCTGGCAAGCACAAGGACCCGGGTTCAAACCCCAGCACCATGTACACAACTAAGTGTTACAGCAACTAAGGCCATGTGAAAAACTAAATAAAGTTGTTTTTCCCTTTCTCTGTCTCTCTCTTTCACTGTCCCTCTCTCAAAAAAAAAATTATTAGAATAAATCACAGAACTTATGTTTACTGGTTCATTATATAATAAAGGACCTGCTAAGTGATACAGAGAAGCAGCCAGATAAGGAGGCATACTGGATGAGGACTGGAAGGATCCTGAGTACAGGAGCTCTGTCCCTGTGAAGCTAGGGTGCATCACCCTCCTAACACATGCATGTGCTCATCAACCTGGAAGCTCTCAGAACCCTGTACCTAAGGGAGTTTTTTTGAAGTGTTCATCACATAGACTATATTATTTATTAACTCAATTTCTAGCTCCTATCATCTCTCCACAGAATGAGGGGTGGTGTTGGGGTTCCAAGCTTCTAATCATGGCATGGTCTTTCTGGTTACCAGCCCCCATCCTGAGTTTATTCAGGAGCCCACCGAGAATTGCCTCATTAAAACAAAAGACACTCTTACCACCCAGGAAATCCCAAGATATTAAGGAACTCGATGCCAGGAACCAAGGCCAAAGAACAAATATTGGAACAAAAGATGTTCCAAGTTCCCTGTCATTTAAGAAATTACAAGGGTCTTAAGAGGCTCAAATTAAGAACCAGGGCAAAGACCAAATATTATTTCACAACATGGTAAAATGACTTTGTAGATGTGATTAAGTCAAGGATCTTGAGATGGGAACTTTATCTTGGATTATCTAGGGGGGCCCTAATGATAATCACAAGGGTCCTGATAGGAGGACAGAAGGAGATGGAAGTCCAGAGGGAGAGGTCAGAGGGACTCATGAGAGGGCCAAAAGGCAGCGAATGCAGACAGCCTCGAGAAGCTGGAAAAGTGAGGAAACAGATTCTCCCCAGATTCTCCCCCATAAGTAGCCATCTCTGCTGACACCTTGACTTTAGCCCAGGAAGATCAATTATGGACAACTTTCCTCCAAACTTATCTGAGGATAAATCAGTGTTCTCAGCCACTAAACTTTGTGACAGCAGAAAGAGAAAACTCATACAAAGGTTATAAAGTCTATTTACTTGGATGGCCCCTGAGCTGGCTTTGGGGGCGATTTCCAACAAAATCATTTTCTCTATTTTTTCAAAACAAGTTTATCACATGTATATGACACAACTATTTTGTACCAAGTTCAAAAGTAGGCAAGCCTATCAAGAGAGAATCACTTGTGATTCTTCACCAGTGATTCTCTGATGTCCTTGTGCATTGGTATCACCTAGCATCTTTTTAAAATGAAGATTCTGATTTAAGAAACCCGTATGGCCTAAGTCTCAGCATTTCTAACATATTCCCAAACAATGTGATGCTGCTGGCCCTCAGATCACACTTTGAGCAGCCAGGCTCTCGAGGACCACTCTGAAGAAACACATTTAATTGGCACTGAAGAGATTCCACTTTAATAGATCTGCCCTTAACTAAATTCCAAATTCTCTCCAGTCCTTTGCAAAATTCCTTGATGAGCCCAGGTGCGGTGCCTGGGATCACATGCCTGTAATCCCAGAGGCTTGAGAGGCAGAAGCAAGAAGATTCCAAGTTCAAAGCTAGCCTCAGCATCTTAGGCCCTAAAAAACTTAGTGGGACCCTGTAGGAAAATAAAAAATAAGAAGGACTGGGGATGTGGCTAAGTGTTTAACCAGGGTTTAATCCCTGGTTTAAAAAATTAAAAAATTGGGGGCTGGAGCGGTGGCTCGGCGGTTACGGAGCTTGCCTGGCATGTGCAAGTACACGGGTTCAAACCCCAGCAACCCACGTACACAACTAAGTGTCAGAGCAACGAAAGCCATGTGAAAAACTCAATAAAAATTGATTCTGTCTCTCTCTCCCTCTCTGTCCTTTTCTCTTAAAAAAAAAAACATTTAAAAATTGCTTGATGCTGTCAAGCAGTACTCACAGCTAGTACCATGCCATTCACTTCTCATCAAGTAAATTGAATAGATTGTGTAGATTAGCTCAGTCATAGCTGTTCCCCAGCTAACGCATCCCAAGGTAATACCAACTATACCTACTGTTCTAGTAAAAGTAATATTGTTGTTTTTTTTTTTTTTAAGAAAGAGAATCAATTCATTTAGTTTTTCATCTGGTTTTCATTGCTCAAACACTACGCTGTATAAGTGGTGCTGGGGTTTGAACCCAGGTCCTCACACATGCCAGGCAAGCGTGATACTCTAGCCACCTCTCCAGCCCAATAGTAGTATTCTTACTATACAAAGTTGATTACTTAAACCAATGAGGTATAGGTGCAAAGAAGAAAACCAAGCTCTTGAGTGAAAACTAAGTTATTGGCTTTGGAAATAAAGAATAAATGTGTATCACTATAAAATATGTCAGTTCAGGGGCTGGAGTGGTGGCTTGGCGGTTACAGCACTTGCCCGGCATGCGCGAGTACACAAGTTCAAGCCCCAGCACCCACATACACAACTGAGTGTCGAAGCAATGAAAGTCATGTGAAAAACTCAATAAAAATTGATTCTCTCTCTCTCTCTCTCTCTCTCTCTCTCTCACTGTCCTTCTGTCTCTTTAAAAAAATTTTTTTAAATGTGAATTCACATGTAGGTAAGTGGAAGGGGTGATCATAAAAAAATCTCTATACCTGGAATGCCTTAACAATAGGTCTTGGGTTTCATTTCCACTTTAAGAAACCAACCTTTGCCTCATGGATAAAATTTGTACAGGAAAAGACACAGGAATATGCATCTGCTTTTTAAGTTAAAATGTAAAAAGTCAAGTGATTGTCCTCATTCTCAATGGTGACCATGCTGTGCCTGTTCACATTTCACACCTTTGGCTTCACATGCACAACAGCTTACCTAACATCCTTATCAAGCCTGACCACCCAAAACCTGTTGGGCTGTGATCAACCTCTGGTATACTGTAGAGGAAGAGTCTGAAGCCCAAAAAGCAAGCAATGAAGTGATTCAGTTCTAGACCTTGGGTGAGATCATGATACCTTGTACTTTATAAAAAGGGCCCCTCATTATGTATAGCACAGGACCTATGGTTTAATATATATATAACAAAAACATTAAGAAATACACATAAAAGTAATACTGCTAAACACAGAATGTCATGTTCTGACATTTAATGAGAGAGACAGAGAGAGAGGATAGCTGTGTGTATTGTACAGTGAGGATCAAGGAGTAAAGAGAAAGATTGGCTGTGAAAAATCATATCAGATTTAAGGAAACTTGGACCATAAAACTACCAAGGAGAAAAAGGATGCCTATTTGAGTTGGCCCTGGACCCCACAGTGGTTTGTCACCAATGCAAGTGCTACCTAAAGATAACATCATGTGGTTGAAGATTTGAGTAAAACTATTCTCTCTCTCTCTCTCTCTCTGTTTGTACTGGGCAATGAATAGTTTGTTTTCACAAACTTTTGAAGGCAGGGGCTGGAGCCGGAGCTCAGCAGCTACAACGCTTGCCTGGCATACGTGAGGACACGGGTTCGATCCCCAGCACACTTACACAAGTGTCAGAGCAGCAAAAGCCATGTGAAAAACTAAAAATAAATAAATAAATAAATAAAAATAAATATTGATTCTATCTCTCACTGTCCCTGTCTTAAAAAACAAATTATGAAGGCAAAGGGACCCTAGTCACCTTTAGAAAGAAAGATGTTCACCTAAGCTCCAGGGGAGGATAGAAGTAGCCCAGGACAAACTCAGGAGCCTCTGAGTCTCTTCCCTGTCATGCTGACACATGGCAGTGTCCTTATTCTCCAGGGTTTTGCATGGCCCAGAAGAGTTAAGAATCACTTCTACAGCGTCAGAATATATCCCACAAGAGTTATGTGGATGTTCACTTATCATCTGTCCTCCTCCTTCTGAAGTGGGTTACAAGGGACAGTGAATACTGACTCAACAGAAGCAAACAATTTGGGCCTTCTCGTTCAAGCTGGCCAGCCAAACGCATTCCTTTCTCTTTCTGCCCTCCCTAAATCCCATCTAAATGGCACTAAAGAAACACAAAGAAGAATAAAGGGCTTGGGCATGTATCGGTGTGTGACGGATTTTCATAACTTCTGGAAGCCAGGCAATGGGTGGAATTACAGGAAGGGACAGACGTTAACAGAAGAAGCAACGGCTCCTAAGGGGGCCCAGAGAAGGCTGCCACAGAGCAGGGATCCAGGAAGGGGCCTGGACTCAAAAATGACAAGTATAAAAATGACTCCACAAATACCTAAGGAGTAAACTGGAAGTGGGTCCTAATAGTGCCTTTTATGCTCCAACCTGGAGCCAGAGAGCGGGCCTCGCAGTCACCTGCCCAGATGTCCGGGAGGAGACAGTTTCAGAACAGTACTTTATCAGTACTTGGCTGCTAAATCCAACCCAGCTGGTTTTTAGCCTAGATGTAGCTGTAGATATAGACTATAGATAGATGTAGACAGATAACAAGAAGTCCAGGCGGGATGTGGTCTTCGGGACTGACTGCACTGCACAGCTCTGCCCTACTTGGTGCTTCTGCTCACACCGTTACCCGAGCATGGCGGGTCCATCCCTCTCACCTAGGCTGGAAAACGTGCAAAGCAGCACCGAGCGCACTCCTGTTGTTCCTACATTCCTCTTCCAAGGGCAAGAACTCCTTTCCCAGAAACAAAGCTCCCGCGGCACCTCATTTGCCAGAACAGGGTCACGTGGCCAGCCCTCAACCAATCACCGGCAAGGGAGAGGGCAGGGGGCGGGAACGGCTTTCTTAGCGCAGAGCCTCTCAAACTTGAGCTCTCTGCGCAAGGGCAGCGTGGCTTGTTCGACCGCCGCGCAGGTTGCTGGGCCCAGAGCTTCTGATTCAGTAAGCCGGGGGCACGGCAAGAGGATTCGCAGTTTTGCTGAGTTCTGCGTGCTGCTGATAGTGCTGGATGGAGCAATGGATTGGAGGAGGCCCAGACAGAGAAAGGGCCCGTCCTCTCTCGCATTGTCGGAGTGCTGACTTCCTGCCCACGTTTCGAGTTAAGCCTTCCTGCGCACGTGTCCCTCTCGCAGGCTCCGAGCTTAGTCATCCCTCTCAGGCGGGGAAGTTATGATTGCAACCATCAGAAGAACCGAAAGCAGCGATGTTCAAAAGTGGCCACTTCTGGGGAGTGGCTTGGAGAGGAGAGATAGGAAAGTGCTGTGACTTTTTATGAGGGGCTGGAGCGGTGGCTTGCCTGGCATGTGTGAGTACGCGAGTTCAAACCCCAGCACCACATACACAAGGAAGTGTCCCAGGAATGAAAGTCACATGAAAAACTACATAAAAATTGCTTCTGTCTCTCTCTCATTGTCCCCTCTTTCTTTAAGAAAAAATCATCATCATGAGGTTGACAAAGTATTAGCTTATGACTTGCACCAAAATTTATCTTAGGAAAGCTCTTTTTTCTTTTTTTTCTTTTTTGAAGGGCCTAGGGAAAAAGATGACCTTCACTCTTCCCCAAGCCATGGACTTCCATGAAGGCACACACCAAGGCCCAAGAGAAATGAGCTGAATGTCTAGCAAATAAAGGAAGAAACCACTGGGCCTCTGCAGGAAGTCCCACAGAGAGCAGAAAGGGGAAGGAGAGAGAATGGGTGCCTTTGAGAGGGAGGGTGCTATAGTCTGTGTGAATTATTTTTTTGCAAAGGGAACCAAAGAGGCCAAGTTTCATGGTGACATGGGATGACACAGACACACAGCAGGAAGCAGAGGGCCAAGGAGGCTGAGAAACTCCAAGAACTACTTAAGTTTGGTTGGGACTAGAGAGATGTAGCAGAGATCTTGGTTTTTGCTTTCCATAGTCCGGTTATTAGAGAGAAGAAGGTGTTTTCAACTATATCTCAAGGAGCAAGTCAGCCCCCAGCTGACTCCTAGTCAGTCATATAAGAACTAGAAAAAGCCAACAAGTTTGTGTCAGGGAACAAGCATTTCAGTCTGTTGAAACTGCCAGATAACTGCAGACTCTTAACCTCTCAAGAAGGAGCTGTTACTCATGCCCTAGAGACATCTTTGGAGAAGCATGCTGGGGTGGGGTTTATCCATCAGGATCCAGAGCCTCCTGGGTTGGGAGTCACTGTGGACCAGAAGCTGACTGTATTCTTTAGATGGAACAACTCCAAGAGTGCCTAAGCTGGTGTTCATCTGTGGAAGACTTCAGAAAAGCCAAGTCTGATCCATTGCAGAGCACTCTCCTAATAAATAAGTAAATAAATACAAACTCTACTGTTATTTTTAGCCTGATTCACTCCATAATGATTATTTCACTCATCATCAGATGAAAAGAGACTCTGATTCAAATGATACTTATGTTCCATTAGATTCTGGTCATTATTCCCCTTTAATACCCAGGAAATAATCTGAAATTCTGCCATTAGGACAAAATGATTGTTACTATTCCATTTGCTCCGGAACTTAATGGATTCTGTTCATCAATTTCTTTTAACGTTCTTCTAGAATTCAAGTTTGTGTGTTTCATTTAATTTTAATTTTCATTTCTCTTCACAATTGTGACACTAGGTTGCATTATTTTTTTCCTTCCTTTCTATGGTCAATTCTCCTTTTCACGTCTAAATGACCTATTTGACCCATTTGGCTAACATAAAATTAACCTCATGCTATCTTCCCTGGGTAAATGGCTGTTTCCTGTATTGATCAAGTGGACAGGCTTGTCATAAGATTCTTCAATAAAGCATCTCTCAGAAAGGGTAACATTATTACCTTAAGGAAAGCCATTTTTTAACTTATTAGGGGGAAATTTTTGGAGAAATATACTGACCATTTAGTCTCATAATCTAAAATTCAATTGGACTGTGCTCTCATTGTCTCCATTCTAAGAAGGATCATAGGGCAATACAGCTGTCCACGATGGTTGGCTTATGTTACATGTCTCCTCCTAACCCCAAGGGACAAGGAACATGTGGAGGGCTCAGGGAAGCAAAGTGGGAATGAAGAAAAAAATAGGCATATTTATTTGCCAAATTACAGGATATTCAGATCTTGGTTTAATCTGTTTCAAATTATAACCCAGTAGAGAAACATTTTCTCTTTTTCCACATCCGTTACTATTGAGAATGTTTGGCAAGAGGAAAAACTTGTTTCTTAGCTCCCTCTGCTGGACTTCGAAAAAAAATCGTTCATCCCCTTCCTACTTGATCCTGGGTTTTGTGTACACACAGCCATCATCTTCCTGCCAAACTTGAATTGATAAGGAAGCCAGGTTTGTATCAACCAGGGGAAAAAAAGGCATTAGTTTCACAAGGAACCCAGTGGTGAGTCTACATTAAAATGCAGATTCTCATCCCACAAAAAAGTAAGTGGGGGGCTGGCTGGAGCAGTGGCTCAGCAGTTACGGTGATTGCCTGACATGCAGGAGGATGCAAGTTCAAACCCCACATGAAAAAAATAAAATTGATTCTCTCCCTCTGTCTCTCTCTCTCTAAAAGAAAAAGAAAGAAAGAAAGAAAGAAAGACAAAAAAGTAAGGGGTCACAGGCATATGTATTCAGAGAGTCTGCTTCCTCTCCTGAATAGGAGCCACATAAAACTTACGTTTTATATTTAATGCAGATTCCCATTGCCACAGCTTAAACTTAAACCTCAAAAGGGCAGGTTTTGATAGGGGGATAACTAATTGTTGACCTGTCTCAATATGGTTGATTATTTAAATGACCTGTATGTATTTGAGTCAGCTGTTCATCACTGTGACCAAAATCCCTGACAAGAACAATTTTGAGGAGAAAAAGTTTATTTTTGGCTCAAGGTTTCAGAGGCTTGGTTTACAAGTTGGCCAACACCACAGCTGTGGGCCCAAGTGGAGGCAGAACATCATGGCCAAAGGGTGTGGCCGAGGAAGGCAGCTCAGGACATGGTGACCAGGAAGCGGAGAGAGCTCTGCTCACCAGAAACAAGTTATAAACCCCAAAGTCACACCCCCAGTGACCTATTTCCTCCTGACGCACCCTACCTGCCTACATGAATGCCCAGTTAATCCATATCAGCGGATTAATCCACTGATTATGTCACGCATCTCATGATCAAATCATTCCACTTCTGAAAATTCTTGCATTGTCTTACACATGAGCTTTTGTGGGACACCTCATATCTAAACCGTAACAGCATCTATAACCTTTGCTTCTTAGGTATAAAACTACAGTTGTATTAATTCCATGATATTTTCTTCACAATTCCTATCCTCCTGAAAGATTCTCAGGTGCCATTGATAGCAATTCAGAAAGACAGTCAGCATCTGACTTTGCAAAGGCCTTGCTGCTTTCCCACCCTGGGTTTTCTCGTGTCTTCTTAAGGATGTTGCCCTGGTCATTGCATTCTCTCTGTGGTGAACCACAACCACGCAGCCATCAGTAACAGAAGGATCACAACTCCTGACCTGCCCATGGCCATGCACTGTGCATGAAGTCAGGGAAGACAGGGCACAGCACCAAAAGACACATAACGCACTGCACCCACAGTCCTGAGTTCTAAGATCAAACCTATGCTTAGCAAGACGAGAGACCTTGCCTTGTCAGCTCAGCAACTAAGAGATTGATTTTCACTGGCCAGGGCACAGTTTACACTCAAGTTCCATTTACCCCAGTTAGAGCTACACCAAGAAACATGGTTCTAAGGCCCTGGGCTATATGTCTGATCTTGGCCAGACCAAGGTCATGATTTACTGTTATTAGATCCTGGATTCCCTCAGGACTTGAATCAAGTTGACTCACTACCTAAAAATAAATGTCATTAACCAATATTCTAAAAACACATATTTCAATTCTATTTATAATCTTAATATCATACATACTTCATATTTTAGCTTCAAATATTACATCATTAATTTCAGTTAAATGATATACAGAAAACAAATAACCTGACTCTAACCTGCCCACACTGTTACTCCAGCCCATGTATTTGTGGTTGTCCCCATGAGCTGTCCATAGGGAAATCTCACTCCCACGTATCTGCACAGCTCTATGAGCCCTGCCATTGGCTGAGCACCACGGTTTCTCTTCAAATCTCCGCTGCATAGCAGTTTCCTGACTTGTGGTCACACCAAGCAGATCCTGCCCCTGCTCCAATGCAGCTCATCCAGGAGTAACCAGTACCAGGCTACTCTGCTGCAGACAGTAGGCCATGGAGCACCAGACTATGCATTGTTCTAAAGATCTATGGAAGAGAATAGTTCCTTGCATACCATGTTGTATACTAGATGAGGGATCCCAAGGCAGGATTGCTTGAGCCTACAGAATTTCCAGTTTTTCCGTCAATCCTATCCCTTCCCCAAAGTCATTTGGGCTTCTAAGTGAAGGACAGATTTTAGTAACAGCCATTATGTCCTTTGAATCCCTCTTCCCCCTGGGAACCGCATCTTTCTACTGGTTCAAACTCTTGATGGGTGCCCCCTTCTTCCCTCAAGCTACGACCTCCCATAGCAGGTTTCTTTCAGGCCATCCCACCAGTTCACAAGAAGTACCCAACTCTGTCTGAATCTAGCAGGATGTGCAGCCTGAATCCCACAGGGATACACAGTCCCAGTCAGAAGGCTCCGTGGCCTCCAGCACAAACAGCAATCTGCCAAATCTGTTCATCAATTAATCAAATACGTCTGAATTCTTCACAGTAGACTGCACCTCCTGTTGCAATTTCCAGATTGAAAGTATGTTTTTCATTACCAGAGGTGCTTTTCCCCAAAGGATCTTAGAAAAGTGCAAAGCAGCTTTGGCTGTTCGCAATGCTATTGGAATTACTGCATTTTAATTGACATTTATAGGGTTTTATCCTCAATAGTGGTGAGATGATAAAGAGGCACATGTCCAATCTCGAGAACAGAAAAGGTCAAATAATTTAACCAAGAAATCATCTTTTGGAAGCAATTTAGTGAAATGAAAGAGAAAATTAAAAACATTTTAACAACAAAAACATGTTCATTTTTATGGATCAGATTTTAACAATGAAAAAATAATCAACAAAAGAGACATTTCACAATGAAAAGGGTTAGCAATTTCAGAATGCATGTACTGTAATCACAAAATGTCATTTTCTCTCCCATACCTGATTTTTAAAGATCTTTTTTAAAAATGAAGCTTGAATATTATTTCATGCCACTGAGACTTGGGAACAGAATTTGAGATCCTTTTGAATTTTCTACATTAAATTGACAATTTTTACAGCAATACAGAAAAATTAATACTTGTTTGTAATTTGATTATACCACTTGTGCCCATACATGTTGCCATTTTAATTACCCCAGTTGTAGACACACCCTCCTTCTTCCCACATTCCTTCCCATACTAATAACTCTTTTCTTTCTCTCTTCTTTGACCTCAGTTTCCTACCACCCTCCCACATTTGCTTTTGAGTGACATCAGATCTTTATCCTTTGGTGTGCTTTTACGCCAATGAGTCATCTTCTTCAGAGATACTTGAATTCTTAAGCTCTATCTCCAAGTGCGTACTGAAAACCTTCTTTTTAAATGAAAATCCAATATCAGCTATCCAGGGGATACAGGCAAAGTTAATTCAAAACCTCCAATTCCACAACCTTGAAATCCAAAGCTCTCCTGTCGATTTTTGTGAATTCTCCAGAGTTATTCTCTTGGAATTCTCTGTCAATGGCTCCTGAGTCAACATGTGCTGTCGTTGTCATGTGTCAACTCAGACTCAGAAGTCAGCATAAGTTTTGAGTTTAGTATGATTTGCTGAAGATTTGGTATAACATTCCACAGTGCACATCCCTCTAATATCTCATACACTCCATTCTATCTTCTTCCTTCTTTGATCTGCACAGGAGCTGGGAAGGCTAATGGAAGGCATCCAACTTTGGTAGCTGAGTGAACGACTGTGCTTCCAGGCATTTGGAACATGAACACGTGAGGGTTTGGGTGAGGAGGGACATCAGAAGCAATATCATGGGGTGGTTCTTGGAAAGGAGCTGCACCTCTGCACACTCAGTATTATCAGCAGCAATTGAGGGTAGTGTTTCTGCAGCAGGGAGGAGTAACAAAATAAATAATTTATCCAGCTACCATGAAAATAGGTTTCAGGGGATGAGATAAAGTCAGCACACACTGGCACTGGCCACACTAACAAGACTATTGGAAGAGACACTTCGACTCTCTGCAGGCAGGGTTCCTTCATATGGAGCAAAGATGGCTTCTATGTGCTTCCACTGTTTGAAGAACATGAATATAATTGCCTTCACCCCATGGCCCAAACTCTAAGTTAATGCCTCCAGATTTAAAGAAAAACTATCAATCACAACCACTGGAACCAATTCAGGGCAATGTAAATAGGTTCATGGATCCAACTTTTTAACCTATAGTGACAAATCTTAAGCATCTTCTTTCTCAGCTCTTGCATCTCAAAATCTTCCATGCTAGATGAAAGTTACTCCCTGGGAAATTTCTCTCCTCACCTCTCAATTTAAAACTATCTGAAACCCACTCTAGCAGGATATTTCAGCTCACCATCTCATTCCTAGATTTATCATATTTTTTCCTTTCATTCTGTTCATAAATTCTCTAGCTAATACCGCTCCCATTTTCTAACAAACCAGATCTCATAATAATAAAAATAACCCTCAGGGAAGGGAATAGTGGAAGGAGAAGGAGAGTAGACAGAATAACATGATCAAAGAGAAATACCAAGTCAACAGTGCTAGAGTTTCCAGAATGTGCCCTATGAGTAAGATTAAGAGTGCTTATGCCAAATTGATTTTGTCAATATTATACAAGGAAAATAAGATCTCTCGGAAAGAATCAAAGTTCATGTATTTTTATGTATTTGTTTTTGATAGAGAGGAAACATGTCTCTACTTCTTTCATATCTAGTTAAGCAATGTCATTGGAAAAAAACAAAACAATAAAACCAAAAAGCTTAGGGTAGAATTTTCTGAGGTTGAAACTAACAAATGCCCATGGACTCTGTCCACTAGAGCCATTTGAAAGCAGGCCCTTTATGTCAGATGAGACCACTGTAATGCAAGCCTTAACCAAGAGCAAGAAAATTCTTGGAATTATGAGGACTTTCATGAAATCACAGTGTCGAGGTCCTTGAGTGTCCTGACTCATCCATGCTGATGACACCAGGGAGAGTCTAGCCCCCTCTATCATTTTGCTTTTTGCCCACAGAATTGGTAACATATTTATGTAACCATCTAGGATCATCCCCACCTGAATAGGAATCTTCCAGACCATGGATGGGGCCCTCCTGCTCTAGCTATTGTCAGGGAGACAAGCTCACTAATTGACTCCCATTGATTATAGCCTCACTAAAAACACACAGTCCCCATGCAGAGAGATCATTACCTTCAGCAGTGCACTTTCTGGAAAGCTTCCTATCCAGCTGAACACCTGAATTGATTAGAGACCCTCCCCAAACCCTAAACCCTGTAACGTTGGAGGACTGACTTTTCTCCTCAAACCACTCTACCCCTGGGGCTCTCCGTGCAAAGAACAAAGTTTTTCTTGCACAGCAGAACCTGGATCTCGATGTGCTGGGAACAGTATAAGCCCCTGCCCAGCACCTCATCACACATCTATCTGTGGGCGAGAAGCAGGTTTTCCCAAAGTTCCACTGGTAAGCATGTCATGTTGCAATACAAGACTGCAAAGCCTTTTCATTTTAGACAAACAAAGGCCCAGACAGGTTATATTCTTCTAACACACTTAAAAATCATCAAGTATCTCTTTGAGATTAACATGCAACATTCAGATTTTTAACCCACTTTGTCCCATTGTCCCAAATGTGGAACACCTACAAAAACTTAAATTGAACAACAAATATTAACCTATTTTAATACCCCTGTGTCATTGAAATATTCACAGATATGAAAACTTGGGACTTGAAAGGCTTAAATATTAAGTTTAAATATCAAACCGAAGCATTAAATTGATTAATAGTTATAAGATTTTATGTCACTTTTGAACCAAAGGATATTGCTGTATTCTAATCCCTAAGAATAGTGCAACAATTCTGGGCACTAACAAACATCAAATACTGTTTGGGGCACATACATATTACATTGTTTCATCTGAACCACGATCTGTTCACCTGCTGGGGAATGGGTTCAGACCCCAGAGAATGGAAACAGTGCAGAGGCACAAAATAACAACAGGATTTTTTGGAGATCCACTTCTTCATTATGAAGTTAATGCAAGCAAGCACGATTTAAAGAAGCCCTGCCAGATGATTCAGAACGCCCCAGCAAGGCAAGATTTCCAGAGAAATCTTGCAGAGAGAAGCCAAGAGCCATGGGTGGTAATGGAACTCTCATTTCCTGCCAGCATTTTCTCATCACACCACACAACTTTTCTGTTTTTCTGGTTTATCAATCAGCAAAATAAGAGGCTCATGACAATAAGGGTCATAGCCCAGAGATCATGATTAAGTGTGATATTCAACATCAGCTGCAACAGAGCCAAGTCCTCTCAGAGTATTTACCTCTCTCACTAAGAGGAAGATGTAGATTGCTTAAGTCCTCTGGTTTTTCCCTCCCCTAGGAAAGGAGGTGCTGAACTGTATTTTCTCTAGAGCACTTTGTACCCAGTGGCCATCTGCCTGACTTAAACCTGCATAAAATGGCTACGGAAAGAAGATGCATGGTTTGTTTTCCCAGAATCAGGGCTTCTGGACAGTTCTGAGATTAGCCTACTCCCCCAAGAACTGATACTCTTTGCTCATAGGACCCTCACAATAAGCCATACCCATGATTTATCTTCTTATCTACTGGAAGTAAGGAACAGCAACCATCCAAGAATCACAAAGACCATATTCTTATCCCAGATCTCTACCATCTGAGTGGTCTTTGCCCAAGACTTGAAAAAATGAGGGTGTTGGACCAGGTGGTCTCTCAGTTTCCTTCCAGCTGAAACAGGGCAATGTAAATCCCTCAGAATAAAGGAGTTTTCATGTTCTAAAGTTCCTAAGCTTTGAATTCAGTAGGGATCCAGGATGGAAATCACTTCCTGGGAGTGTTTATTGATAAGCACTTAATTTTCATACCAGACTTATATTTCCTACAAAATTACCTCTTTCCATATTTAGAATGAGATGCTAATGTTACAATGTTGAATTTGAATATAAGATTTCATGTAAAACACATTTTATGTAATTACTGGTTTTTGCTCTGACCAGTAGCCAAAAGTTAAATGGACATGTGATCTTTCTTCCAAAAGCCTGCGTTTTTATTAAATAAGTAAAAACTGGGAGCTCAGAAATACTTTGGAACAAATGAGCAATATGAACATGCAACATTGTCTAACCAATTTATTTCCTACCTTTTACATGAGTTTCACATGAAAGTCACCAAACCCACGGTTATTATGCCTCATTGTAGTCCAGGAAATAGAGTACTAACTAGCTTCTGCAGGTACCGAAATCAAGAGGTTACAATCATCTAGAGTCACTTATGATGGCACATGTCTGTAATCCCAGCAAGTCAGAAGTCCTCCTGCCTCAGATTGCAAGTTCAAAGCCAGTCTCAGCAACTTCACGTGGTCCTAAGCAACTTAGTGAGATCCTGTTTCAAAATAATAAATGAGATGTGGATCAGTGGTTAAATCTGGGTTCAAACTCCTAGTGCAAAAAGAAAAAAAAAAAGAAGAGAGAAAAAAAGAAAGAGATTACAATCTAGGTTGAAAGAGAGAAAACAGACTAAATGGTGCAAGGCAATGCAATATAATCATATTCAGCCTTACTTCAGAATTGCTGCCATAAATTTGATTATGTGTTAAAGGAAATTTCAATATTTCCAGCACATATGCAGTAACTAAGATGTACTTTCCTGCGTGTGATGGGGTCAGGGCACACAACACACATGCACAGGTGTGTGCCCAGACTGGATGCATTTAGGGGAGAACATTTCCATGAGAAACCATAGAGAAGAACCATAGAAGTCAACCTCTAGTGAGAAGAGATTTGCATTTCTACTAGCAATGGGTGAGAGCTGCAGTCTTCTCCACATTCTTGCTAATGCGCAATATTCCCACTGTTTTTGTTGTTGTAGATATTCAATTTTAACCATTCCAGCTGGTGGGAAATGGTATCTCAGTGAGGCTTTATCTTGCATTTCGCTAATAACTAGCGATATTGAGAACTTTACTGGTGCTTCTTAACCCTCAATATATTTTATTTTGTGAAATGTCCAAGTCTTTTACCATCTTTATTGGGCTGTTGGCTATTTTATTGTTAACTTTTAGGAATTCATTAAATAATTTAAATTCAAAATTTTGTCAGATACATGCACTACAAAATATATATGTTGGTCCTGGTGATTGAACACAGGGGTACTTATCTACTAAGCCAGATCCCAAGACCCTTTTTTTTTTTTTTTTTGAGATAAGGTCTTGCTAAGTTGCTTAGGGCCTTGCTTAGTTGCTGAGGCTGGCTTTGAATTTGTGATCCTCCTGCCTCAGGCTCCCGAGCTGCTGGGATCACAGGCATGTGCCACTGTGTCCAGATGCATTGCTGTATTAAGATGTCTACTCACTTGTCATCTCTTCAAAGAAAACTTCCCTGGCCATCAATCTAAAATAACCATTATTTCTGAATGTTGTCAATCAATTTTGTTTTTCTTCATGTTCTACATTATATATTCATTTACTAGTTTGTTTCAGTTATTTTGGAAGCCACATACAAATATATTCATTCATGCATGCATGCATTTCTTCAAATATGTATCCAGAAAAAAAAAGGTGCCTACCCCCACCAGAATATAAACTCCATGAAATCAAAGATTTGTGTGGTTGTTTACCGCTAGATCCCTAGGGCTTAGAATGCTGTCTGCCAAATAGCAGGCCTATAATAAATATTTGTTGAAAGAATGCATGAATTAATGGCTTTGAACTTCCACTGCAACTCTATTTGAAGGGGAATAAAATTTTTGTAATGGTCTACTATCAACTGTTTATGCAACCAAAGGCAAATTCCTAGGGCCAAACCTCCTTTTCTAAAAAACAGAATGTTTTGATTACATAATCATTAAGATTTCTTTCAGCTTAAATATGATCTATTTTCAGACCTGAAATGTTCTGGAGAAATGTTGTCTTTTTTTTTTTCTGGTTGTTGCTGTTGTTTTTAAAGAGAGAAGAACAGAGAGAGAGAGAGAGAGAGAGAGAAAGTATCCATTTTTATTGAGTTTTTCACATGGCTTTCATTGCTCTGACACTTAGTTGTGTACGTGGGTGCTGGGGTTTGAACCTGAGTACTTGGCACATGCCAGGCAAGCGCCATAACCGTCGAGCCACTGCTCCAGCCCGAGAAATGCTGCTTTTAAGTGGGAGCATCCATAGTACACTAACTAAAAAGGGTAGAATCTGGGTGTTATGGTTTGAAAGGGAGGTGTCTGCCAAAAGTTCATGAAGGCTGAGGTGAAATGACTGGGTTTTAAACGGTTTAACCCAATCAGTGAGTTAATCCCCTTATTGGGATTAACTGGCAACTGTAGGCTTGTGGGGTGTGGCTGGAGGAGATAGGTCATTAGGGGCGTGTTTTGGGGTACATATTCTAGATCCGGCCTGGAGTTTCTCTGCTCTCCTTCCCCACGTGACGCCTTGAGGTCTCTGCTCCCTCTGCCACACTCTTCTGCCATTATGTTCAGCCTCATCTCCAGCCCCAAGGAATGGAGCAAGCCTCCTGTGGACCAAGACCTCTGAAACCATGAGCCCTCAAAATAAACATATCCTCCCAAAATTGTTGTAGTCGGGTCGTTTAGTTGCAGCAACAAAAAGCTGACTTAAACACTGGATTTGAGAAGCCACAGCAAAAATTCCTGAAACGGAGGTTCAGATCCATTGAATAGTTGTTTTCTTACAGTTTACCATCTACCAGGAGTAGCCAGGGCCACTCCCAGGTGTACTTGGGCTAGCAGGTAGATACTGAAAAGATGCCAGTCTTTACAAACATGCATTATTTTTTTTTCAAGACTGAGGACTGAATTCAGGGCCTTGCGCGTGCTAGGCAAGAGCTTTGCCACTGAGCTAAATCCGAACCCTGACATCTATTATTTTGAACTGCAGCAGATCAGGAGTTAAGCCTCTGACAATTCTATTACAAACTCTTCTTTCTCTTTCATAGTTAGAATATTCACAACCAATATTATAAAAACTTATAGAAGATAAAACTTTCCCAATACTTCCTCTAGGCCTGTACCACTATAGCATTCATCTTTTCCTCTTAATTGGCTTTACTTGATCCTGGCCATCAATGGGTTGTTGTTGATGCCATTTCCTCCAACTCATCCCTTACATTTCATCACACTGCTTTGTCTTATATATGTGATTTTGTAGTTAGCTGAGATTTCTTGAGAGGAAATATCCATCAGGTTACTCAAAAATTCAAGAGAATTTCACTCTGTGAGAATTAATTTATTAGAAGGAGGGACCTCTGTAGATATTAGTCTACTGTAAGGGAAAATAAGAAAGCCTAGTTGTGCTACCAGTACAGATGAAAGCTTCCTGGGTGAGGATCTGGAGAAGAAGCAGCATCACAGCTTTGTGAGTGCTCTAGGGCTGCCGTGGCCTCCTGGAGGTCAAAGTGGGCTCTGTGCTTTTGGACGTAAAGATCACAAATAAAATCTGTTCAGCTTTATCAAATCAGGTCTCCGGAGGGTGCTAAGAGTCAGGGTAAAAAACCGGGAAGAGCATTTGGCCACAAATCAGAGGACCTAATCTTCTTCTCATGTTGTCTCCAACTGACTGAGCAACCTCCCTGGATCTCACACTTCAAATCTTTACAAAAAGGGACTGACATCATACTATAGCAACACATGCATACCCATGTGTATAGCAGCACAATTCACAATAGCCAAACTAGGAAACCTGCCTAGGTGTCCATCAGCAGATGAGTTGATAAAATGTGGTATAGATACACAATGGAGTTTTATTCATCCATAAAGAAAAATGAAATTATTTCATTTGCAGGAAAATGGATGGAACTAGAGACCATTATGTTAAGCAAAATAAACCAAGCTCAGAAGGTCAAGGGTCTTGTGGAAGCTAAACAGGAAAAAGAAAAAAAAGTAGAGGGCAAGGACTAATAAAAATCAAAGGGAGATCAGTAGAGGAAAGTGATCAAGGTGCAGGGTAGCGGAGGAAGGATGAAACACTAGGGAGTGATAGCAGCCAAATTATATTGTTATATTGTGTGCACGTATTAATATGTAAACGACAAATCCTATCACATGTACAACTTTACTGCACCAATGAAAAAATGTGAAAAGAAAACAGAAGAGTCTCCACTGTTAAAATGACAATAGATATTCACATGTGTCTCTGATGCTTCTTAAATCACATGAAAATAACTGGTGGGATTTTTTTAAACAAAGAAAATGAAAGCAGGAGAGGAAAAATGAGAATAAAATCTGGAAGCTGGAGGGAAGATGGACCTAGCAGTCCAAGGAGGCTAAATCCCAAAAATCAGTGCGCAAAGCTTAGAAATAGTCATGTAAGCACCACTGAACACCCAGAAGCGCAGGCATTAGTGGTTCCTGACATCTTTAGAAGTGAGAGTACAGAGGGGGCTAAAAGCAGATAAAAAGGAAATCTGTTGGGAAAAAAAAATTGACTCCAGGTCTCCTCCCATCCCTACTAAGCTGGTGGTCATATGTGTCTCCTGATCTACTCAGGAGAAAACTAAAGGCCTTATTTTGGAGAGGAGGAAGCAGAGGGATTCCAGATTTGTGGCATAAAACACAGTTGATGGAAGGGGTGGAATTGGAAAGCAGGGGAATGACATGAGAGCACATAGCCTGAATGTGGAGAACCCAGAGGAGAAGCTGGAAGATCCTTCTCTGAATCTGACACATACACAAGAAAGGAACTGAAGGGCGGTCTTCTTCTCAAAGGACCCTAGGACATTGCCATGGTGAGCAAGCCAGCTCCTCATTCCCAGAGCTCCAAAGTGGGCTATTAGAGCCCCTATTCTTAAACATGAA
>PVKS010036155.1:0-19552 GCA_004027875.1 Aplodontia rufa | reverse complement strand
GGATATGTGATTTCACAAAAAGGACTGGGTGTCCTCAGACTCCTGGGATTTCTAGGAGGGGCTTCCAATGAAGAGGATTTATTCTGGTAAGCCTTCATGTTTGCCAGCCTCCAAGGAGAGCTGAAGCCAGAAGACTTAATGAGCAGGGAGTATGGGTAATTTCTATTCTTCCTCTGCTGGGAGATGCATACACTGTCTCTTGTGGCAGAAGACTCAGAGCCTTTAACTTGTCATGTGATCCTTCTGGCTGTGGGGAGTGGACAGGGCATGGAATTGCTCCCCTTTATTCCACAAACTGAAGAACCTCTAATGTGGAGCCTGGGCCTGGTCAAGGCCTACTCTTCCTGGATCAGACTGAGGCCAGTGGCTATTTCCTGATGCAGTTTTCATAGGCTGTTCTAAAAAGCCAGAGGGAGCTGTCTCCTGGGGCTCCGAATGGCTGCCCGGCTTTCCCACTGAGCAGCCTGTTCCACTGGGCACCTCAGAAGACCACTTCCCAGCACAGCTCTCGTCCCCTGCAGTGTATGAGCTCAGTGGATGAGTAATTACATTTTTTTAGAGGGGGGGGGGAGAGAGAGAGATAGAAACAATTTTATTTAGTTTTTCATCTGGTTTTCATTGCTACCACACTTAGTTGTGATGTGGCACTGCGGTTTGAACCAGGGTCCTCGTGTGCATCAGGCAAGTGTAGTAACTGCTGAGCCACCACTCCAACCCCCCAGTAATGACATTTTGAAAGCTAGCAAACAATATCCAAGTAGGAGGTGGGGATGAGAAGAAATCAACTTATGAGTCTGAAAGATGCTCAGGAACTTTTAGCTTTGGGTAACTCAAATGAGTTGGGAAGGGAAACAGAAAGGGCCAGAAGCTGTTTGAGCAGTTTAAGATTTGTAGACCCCTTCCCTCTACTTTGTTCTGGTGGGGAAATAACCCTTATGCATTCTAGCAAAAGCACAGGAAAAGGAGCCCCTGGATTGGAGATGCAAGACCCAGAAAAGGATCAATTCAGTGACTTTCACACAGTCAACCCTTTGTAGCTCTGGGATCTGCTTCTGTGGATCTAACGAACTCTAGATAAAAAATATTCTTAAAAATTTTTCATCTGGGGGCTGCAGTGATGGCTCAGTGGTTAGGGTGCTTGCCTGGCATGCGCAAGGACACGAGTTTGAACCCCAGCACCACGTACACAACGAATTGTCAGAGCAACGAAGGCCACATGAAAACTAAATAAAATTGATTCTCTCTCTCACTGTCCCTCTCTCTTTAAAATTCATTTTCATCTGTACTGAACTTATAATTCTTCTTTTCATGTAATTCCCTAAATAATAAGATATAATAATTATTTATATAACATTTACTTTGTTTTAGGTATTATAAGCAATCTAGAAATGATTTAAAGAATATGGGAGGATGTGCAGAGCTTCTATGCAAATACAGTGCCATTTGATATAAGGGATTTAGGGTGTTTTGGTTTGAATACCTGGTGTTCTCCAAAAACTCATGTGTGAAACAATACAAGAAGACTTAGAGGTCAAATGATGCGATTAGGAAAGCCTTAATCCAATCGGTGGATTAATCCCTTATAGGGGTTAACTGAGTGGTAACTGTATGCTGGTGGGGTGTGACTGGAGGAGTGGGTCTTGGGGGCATGGCTTTAGGGTACATATTTTGTATCTGATGAGTGGAGTCTCTTTCTGCTTCCTTCCACCATGCTCTTCCACCATGATGTTCTGCCTCACCTACAGCCCCAAGTAATGGAGCCAGTCTTCTATGGACCTCCAAAACTATAAGCCCCTAAATGAACTTTTCCTCCTCTGAAGTTGTTCTTGTTGGGTGTTTCAGTCGCAGCAGTGAAAAAGCTGACTAAAACAAAGGGTATAGGAAGGGAATATCCTGGAATCACTCCCCACAGATTCCCAGGGACAAATACACACACTGAATTCTGAGTTTCCTAGCTTCCTTTCCACTCTTGGTTCTGAGTTAAAAATTCAGGGATGCAGAGAGAACACTGAGTCTCCCAAAGAAAAATATTCCTGCTAAAATATAGAGCAAATAACTAATAAACATCTTGTGAGCCAGATAAAGGAACTGAAGTTCCAAAAAGTGCCAGAATGTAACGCTGAATAGCACATAAATCACTCTGTAACTTTCCAATTTCTTATAAATTTTCTGGAATGTAGCAAAACAGGAACAAGAAAGACCTCAACAGAAAGAGACCATTAACCTCAGGAGCTCGGTTGGACAATGACCCTTTGGCTTGCCCATCCTATCCGCCACCTGACTGCCATAGACATTGATGTAAACTGAAACCTACATGCCAACCAGCCCCTCAGCGGGTAAACAATAGCTTGCTCAGTATTTCCCAGCCATGAGACACGAAGCTCCTTTGGATCATACACATTCAACTAATTATGTACCCTAAAAAACCTTGGCCTTAACCCTTGGCATAATGCTTTGCTCTCAAGATCGTTCACAAACTGCTCTGAGTATCTACTTTTGTTTTCTTGTAATATACTTCCTTTTTTGCTACTAAGAGCTGAGTTGTCCTGAAAGTCCTTTCTGCAATGGAGTCAAGTACCTAGAAATTTCAAGTAGAGGTCTCTGGAAACCTTCTTGGTCCCCTGTACAGTGACAATTCTGTCAACAAAAAATTCACTAGGAAAGAATTAAAGGGAGGCTTTTTTTCAAAAAGTAGTTTGTAAACTAGGAAATGTCACAGGAGAAGATGTGTCTTTGAAGAAGAGTCCAAAGAGTTCCCAGAGAGAAGGGGGAACTTGACTCAGGACCAGTGCAATCTTTGGCATATGTGACAAAAAAGAATTTCACCACATGCCAGTCAAAAGCACAGACAGCAGGGTTAGAGTGGTGGCTAGGCAGTGGCTCAGCGGTTATGGCCCTTGCCTGGCATACACAAGTGCATGGGTTCAAACCCCAGCACCTAGTACACAACTAAATGTCTGAGCAATGAAAGCCATGTGAACAACTCAATAAAAATTGATTCTCTCTGTCTCTCACTGTCCTTCTCTTAAAAAAAAAAACACAGTCAGAGTTTGATTTAGGAAAGTTGATACATATTCAAGAGAGAATAAGGGTGAGAGAGAGAGAGAGAGAGAGCGTGCAAACCTCTTGGTGTGGGGTACTGGAGGCAGGGTGGAGCTGCACAACTTCATGCCAGTTTTCCGTCCACTTGCACATTACCCTCATGTTGCAAAGGTGTGTTGTTCAGGAGCTGCAATTATGAGTGCTTTTGCATTTCACTGGCTTATGCGCAATTCCTCTAAGACCCAGCGTCTTTCCCTTTGTTCCCAAATTCCTACTTCAGGAGGACAAAGCCTTCAGTACAAAAGAAAAGTGTACTCCAAAGGAACAGAGAGTGTCTTGCTTATACAGAGAAAGTTCCCGCCCAGATTCCCACTCTGGTCCAGTATAAATGAGGGACGCAGCGTGGGAAAAGCACTCAGGGCCAATTGAGTGATTGCAGGTCACAGCACCATTGGTCACATCTGGGTGGCAAAATGAGATTTTCTTTCTTTTTTTTTTTTTAAAAAAGAGAGGGACGGTGAGAGAGACAGAGAAAGAGAGAAATAACTTTTATTTAGTTTTTCACATGGCCTTTGTTGCTCCTACACTTTAGTTGTGTACGAGGTGCTGGGGTTTGAACCCGGGTCCTTGTGCTTGCCAGGCAAGTGCCAAAACCACTGAGCCACCGCTCCAGCCCTGCAAGATGAGATTTTCAAGAGCTGATTTATCTTGGCAGTTAAGACAGGCAAAAGTCACAAAGTTAAGTTTACGTGCCTTCCAGGAACACAGAGTCTGTGTATGACCCCCAGGCTGCAAACAGCTACCAGACTCCATTTTGAATTTGGGCCCCGTCTGCCCCTTAGGAGCTTTTTGGAGATTCAATTTTCTTAAGGTCCACAGTTGGCAGAAAACTAGTGGCCTAGCTATTACCATCCAGACAGGAGTTTGGAAGAGTCTTCTCTTGGGAATGTAAATAGCTCAAGAGAAAAACACACAAAGACTGATAATGGGGATTCCTCAACAAAAGATCCAGAAATATTATCCTATGGTAGAGACCCCAGTTAGAAGCCCCACCCAGCACTCAGAACTTCAGGTCAGTTTTACTTAAAACAAAACAAAAGGAAAAACCTCTTAGCATGGAATAATTTAACAAAAGTTGCAAAGATACGCACAGAACCTCCTTATACCTTTCACCTAAAAGGCCTTTTAGTCTCTTACTCTCAGACGTGAGCAGACCACCACAGATTGCTGGACATGAAAAAGGCCTTACGTGAAAGTCAGATGAGCAAGTCAATAGAAAACAGCAATTAGAGGACGCTGAAACAAAGAACTTCGTAAAGAAGAAACACCAGCACTGAAGTCCTCAGAAAGAGAAGACAATATGTCCACAAAAGACGGTGCTATTTTCTTTTTCTTTTCTTTTTCTTTTCTTTTTTTTTTAAGATACGACAGTGAGAGAGAGAGAGACAGAGAAAGACAGAAGCAATTTTACTTCGTTTTCCACACGGCTTTTGTTGCTCAGACACTTCGTTCCACACACGGTGCTGGGTGGGGTTTGAACCTGTGTCCTCACGCGTGCTAGACAAGCGCCCTAACCGCCAGGCCTCTGCTCCAGCGCAGGAAGCTATTTTCAAAAGGACAAAAACACAGGATGACTTGGAAATTAAAGCCATGGTGGCAGAATTTAAAAATCCAGCAGGTGTTTGGGGAAAACGAGTTGTGGAAATTTCCCAGAAAGTGTAGTAAGAAGTAAAGAGGTGGAGAGTAGAATGGAGGGGGAAGGAGAGAAGGAAGGAAATTAGAAGGGTTCCAAAAAGAGAAAAAGCAGAGGATATGAAAAACATTAATGAAAAGAATTCTACACAATTTTCCAGAACTGAAATGTATATTTATTACTAAAGGGAATTCTCCAAAGAACACCACAATAAAGAAGGAAAAAAAGAAACAAAAAATGAACCATAATAAAGTCTATCATATAAAACTTCAGAATGGAAGAGTGAAATTCTGCAGTCTTCCAGAATAATAAAAATCTGATTTGGAATCAGAATGGCTTTGGAATTCTCTGCAGCGGCCTGGAAACTAGAAGACAGTGGAAGAATGCCTTCCAGAACTCTACATCCAGCCAGATGAAACATTGAATGTGATGATGGAATAAAACGGCTTTTCCCACCTGCAGAATCTCAACACATTTCCAATGCACTGTAACTGGGAAGCTCCTTAAGGTTGTGCTTCCTTGAAATGAAGAAGTAAACTAAGGAGAAAGATATGGGGTTCAAGACCCAGGACTCCAAGGAGAAACAAAGCAGATGTTGCAGGATGGTAGAAGGACATCCTTGGATGACAGTGGAGCACCAGATGAAGAAAAACGCTCATCCGGGTAGGGACCCGCTAACTCACAAGACAGCATCGCCATCATCGGAATGCTGTGCCTGCCTTCCTTAACTTGTCAATGTTCAGGAAAGCCTGGTACACACCCTGTGTGTATTTTGTTTCCCTGGTCCTGATGCACATGAAGTTATTTCTAAATCAGCTCATTTTACCCCTCAAAAAGAATTGCTATTCTACTTCAATCCACTGAGAGTTCCAAGGGTGGCTATGGTAAGTTTAGAGGTGTCTTATTCTTCTTTTCTTTCTTTCTTTTTTTAAAGAGGGGGGGGGGAAGAGAGAGAGAGAGAGAGAGGAAATTTTTATTTAGTTTTTCATGCGGCTTTGGTTGCTCCAACACTTTGTTGTGTACGCAGTGCTGGGGTTTGAACTCACGTCCTAGCACATGCCAGGCAAGTGCCGTAACCACTGAGTTCCAGCTCCTGGCTTATTCTTCTTGATTGAGGCAAGACAGATTAGGGACCCTTGTCCCAGGGCCCACCTCATGTTGATCAGCAGAGCTGATGTGACCCTAAAGACCTCCCTTTCATCTTGCCTCGTTGCTAGGAGGAGCTGGCTCTCCCTGTAATGTAAATCGATTCTATTTTTCAAAAGATTGTCCAACCATTCAGAACATGCAAACAGATCCCCAAGTTTGACCTAAAGTATCCCAAAAAAGGGAAAAACCCTGTTTAAGACTTTATAGTTATGATATGCATCTCTTGCATCTGATTTAAAACCTGGGAACAAGCATTTAGCATATGCAAAATAAGCATTTTGGACAAGGCACAGAAATCTGTCAATCATCTCTCGTTTAGTTGAACCATTCTTAGCAAAAAGCACACCAAAGGTGAACAAAGAATTCAGAAGTGCAGACAAGCCCAGATGCTCTCTGCGTCTGCAGGCGACGTCTATGTCCTCTCCTCACTGCACCCTCACAGCGAATCTTCCTCCAACAAGCTCTTCTTTTTTGGGCGGTAGCAGGGATTTAATGCACGGGTGATCAACCACGGAGCCACAGTTCCAGCCCATCTTTTATTTTTTTATTTTGAGATAGGGTCTCGTTAAGTTGCTCAGGGCAACAAAGTCTCTGAATTCTTCTCTTTGTCTTGGTGAATTCTTCCCACTGCCCTGCACTGGCCATCACCTGGGTCCCACGACACTGATCATGTGTCTGCAGAGGCTAAAAAGATGGTTCATGCCTGTAACTGTCAGTAATACGGGGAGACAGGCATTCCCATACAATGTCTGGTTTATAAATGGATGTCTTTTAAGAGACCCATTTAAATATAATCATTCAAAAATTTAAAACACATCTTTTCACTTAGCAATCCACTTCCAGAAATTGATTCTGTCCAAAAAAATATGCAGAAGAATGTGATATGAATTGAATGCTATGAAGCCCATAAATAAATAATAAGGCAGCCCATACAATGGAGCACTACAAAGCTGTTAGAACAAGGAATAGAGGATTAGGATAATCAAGTGAAAAATAAATTTTATTTATGTACTACAGTTCTGGGGATCAAATCCAGGGTCTTCATGTGCAAAGCAAGCGCTCTACCAATCTAGTCCCAGCCCCAGAGTACATTTTTAAATTCATGCATGGTACAATTCAACTGTTGTAATTAAAACTATATATATATATATATACACACACACGCACATATATAAATATATATATCACAGATATGACAGGATATGTTTTATGTTCTAGTGTATATAATTATCCTAGTTCCTTCTAGAAGGTGGAATTGAGGGTGTGGGACTTGAAATCACACACTTTTGGTTATAACTTTAATCCAAAAGACACATATAACTTGCATATTTAAGCATTTTTATAAAACATCAAAAGGGAAGAATACATACACAAGATTAAATTAGATGTTCAGATTTGAAGAAAATGGTCTGCGGGATAAAATGGGGGATAGAATAGGAACAAGTTCATTGAAAGTTCAACATGTAGTGCTGAATTTGAGGTCTTGGGACAAAACTGCTCAGAGATGCCTGAGATATCAGACCATAACAGGAATGCCTGTGATCTAAGTCCCATGTGAAGATAGCAACATTGTAGATGTTAGGAGTTCATGGTCAGGTGAAAGATGTAGGACATCTGGAGTAGATGATACAGCATTGGGGCTCCACGGCTTCGGTGCTTTCCTGGCATGCGTAACCTCCGAGCCACCGCTCCAGCCCCACAATATGGCTATATATATATATATATATTTTTTTTTTTTTTAAAGAGATAGGGACAGTGAGAGAGAGAAAGAGAAAGGGAGAATCAACTTTTTATTTAGTTTTTCATGTGCCTTCCGTTGCTCCAAGACCTCGTTGTGGACGTGGTGCTGGGGTTTGAACTCGTGTACTCGCGCATGCCGGGCAAGCGCCGTGATCACCGAGCCACCACTGCAGCCCCACCATATGGCAATATTAAAGAAAGAAAGAATTAGATATTCACCAAAGGGTGAAGGTTATTAGCAATAACTGTCAACAACAATAGCAGTACTTGACCCAGCGCGGACGCGCATTGTGTGCTTCATACACACTATCTTGTTTAATTCTTTCAACACCGCTGCATCAAACTTTCTCTTAATCTTATTTGTCAGCTAAGGAGCTGAGTCTCAAGAGAGTTTATGTTACATTCCATTGAACAACAGTCATTTCTTTGACCCAGGTATCTGGTATTTGGGGATGGGAGCAGTGACTCGGCAGTTGCGATGCTTGCCTGGCATGAACGAGGACATGGTTTCAAACCCCAGCACCACGTACACAGTGAAGCTCCAGAGCAACGAAAGCCACATGAAACACTAAATAAAATTGATTCTCTCTCTCTCTCTCTCTCTCTCTCTCTCACACTGTCCCTCTTTAAAAAAATCCCCCCAAAAACAAACAAACAAAAAACTACAACCCTGCATTTGTCTAAATGACTTGGTGGTTCTCCTAGCATGCCCACCCTCCTCTGGCCTCATTCACATCAGTTCTTTAGCAATAACCCAATTGCATCTTATTTGTGCTATTTTCTCTGATCACTTGGGCCCACACTGATCCGCCTGCAGAGTTCATACCAAGCAGCTATCCTTCTTTGTGCAATTTAATTTAATGTTGAGTTAACACTGGCACAGTTGGAGTGTGTGTGTGTGTGTGTGTGTGTGTGTGTGTGTGAATGGCTATATATCTTCACCAGATCCTATTAGCTTTTTTTTTTTAAGAGAGGGAGAGAGAGAGAGAGAGAAAGAGAGAATCAATTTTATTTAGTTTTTCATGTGGCTTTCGTTGCTCCAACACTTTGTTGTGTACGTGGTACTGGGGTTTGAACTCGAATCCTTGCACATGCCAGGCAAGTGCCATAACCACTGAGCCACCTCTCCAGCCCCTCCTATTTAGTTTTTTGAACCTAAAGACCTCATTTCATAATTCCATTGTTTTGCTCACAGAACTTAGTGCAGCTAAGGGTAGTCTTAAAGAATGTGTCAAATGAGCAGACCTTTTTTTTTCTTTTTTTAGAGAGTGAAAGAATCAGTTTTATTTATTTTTTTCAACTAGCCTTTGTTTCTCTGACACTTAGTTGTGTATGTGGTGCTGGGGTTTGAACCTGGGTCCTCACGCATGCCGGGCAAACACTCCAACTGTTAAGCCACTGCTCCAGCCCCTGGATGTTTGATATTAAATGGAATATATAATCTATGATTTTTTTTGTGCCCAGCTTCTTTAACTTAGCATAGTACTGTTACATAATTTGAAGTACCTATTAAACACATCGGATTTGCTCTCCACCCTAGGTCTACACTGTTCACCTGGGACAGATATAAAACAGGTATGGCAGAAGGATCCCAAGCCCTGGTCTCGAAGCCAGCAACCAGGACCCTCTGGGGACACGAAGAGCCTGCAAGATCCAGCACAGATTCTAGTCCCATAGTCAACAAAGGGGGTGTCTGTGAAAGCTGCTGTGTGACACTGTGTCCTGCTGGAGTTGAGCACCCACAGGCTGCAAGGCAGAAAAGGTGTCTCCTTTGATGAAGTGTCTTGGGATCTCAGTGCTCACCCTGCTGCCCCCAGAATCTTCCACACACAATCAACCCCTACCTTGCGGGGGCTCAGGTGGTGCTTCCTCTATTTGGTCCAGATCCTCTTCCGATTCCTGGTCAGTGACCCTGATGCAGCCCAGAGAGGAGAAACCCAGGCAGTGAAAACAGGCACACAGGGACGGTCTTCCCTTGCGCATCTCATCCAGGACCCTCAGGGGTGCCTTTGCTTCTGGGCTCCGGAACCCAGCCCTGTGCTCACAGGTCCACTCTGGCTCAGCACTTGGGAGCGTCACGTGGCGTGGGTCCCTGGCGTGGGTCCCTGCAGCTCCACGCCACAACCAGGGCCTGGCCAAACTGAGGATCATTAAAATTTTGATCATATTTGAGCGAGGATGATCCATGAACTGGACCTTGGTGTGGGGCTCCACCTGAAGGGCTTGAGGGAAAGACACTTATAAGTCGAAGGAGGCAGCAAAGCAAATAGTTGACTCCACTTATGTAATTGTCATATTTGGACTATAGCTATGTAAATTAGAGGTTAGTTTGAGGCTTCTGGTTGGTAGTTTTAAATTTCCTTTACTCTTAGTAATTGAAAAGAAATGCGTTTGAGTTAGATTTTGATTTGCTTTGGTGGGAACCCAGGGATATATTGCCACTTCAGTTTAATGGCCGCTGAATTAGGACAGCAGACAAGCCCTAGGGATGAAAGTAAACACCTATTCACTGGGACACACTGGGCACTTGGGACATAAAAAATGCTCAGGCACAATCCCTGCCCTCATCAGTTCCAGAGATTGGGAAAGGGCTATTCATTTTTACAGAGCTAGGAACAAAAGGTGTCGATGAGAATAAAGGAACAAAAAGAAGAAGCATCTTCCCAGTCCAACGGAGACAGAACTATGACTTAGAAGGATAAACAGGAATTGCCACTATCAGTGGCCACCACAGGACTCAGCTTTCAGCCACTTTTCTATGTACACTCACCCCCTTTGGAGATCTTGTTCATTCGTGGTTTTAAATACTCTCAGAGACCATCTACATATTTACGACACCAAAGTGCTTCCTCTATGTTTCTCTGAACTCTAACATCTCAGACAACATCCATAAACTCTCCCTTCCAGAGGATTCTTCAACTCTGGAAACGGCAACTCTCGCTTTAATTACTGAGACCAAAACATCTTGGAATCATCCCTTTTTCTCTTTCTTTCTTACTTTTTCTTTCTTTTTTTCTTTCAGAGAGAGAGAATGAGAGAGAAAGAGAGAGTCGATTTCATTTATGTTTTCAGCTGGCCTTTGATTCTCCAACACTTGGTTGTATGTGGTGCTGGGGTTCAAACCCGTGTCCTTGAGCATGCCAGGCAAGTGCTCCAACCACTGAACCACTGCTCTAGCCCCTTTTTCTTCTGGTAGATTTTTTTTTTTTAGATAAAATTCACATAACATAAAGTTCACCATATTAACCATTTTCAAGTGTGTAATACATGGTGCTGGAGTGGTGGCTTGGCAGTTAGTGCTTGCCTGGAATGCGCAAGGACAGAGGTTCGAACCCCAGTACCACCAATACAATGAAGTGTGGAGCAACGAAAGTCACATGAAAAACTATATGAAATTGATTCTCGTGCTCTCTCTCACTGTCCCTCTCTTTTAAAAAATAAAGTGTGTAAAACATTGGTTCTTATTATATAGACAGTGCTGTGCAACTGTCACAAGGACTTAGAGACTGCTTTTGCTAAAAACATTGACTTTTCACTTATACCTGTAAATGTCCAATGACTAACTAACAGCAGGATAAAAAAACTTGGTATCTCTGCCTTCTTTTTGAATCTGTCTCCTTTTTTGAGTCACCTTGGATTGTAGGTCAATAAACATCTTTCAATGAATGGAAACTATCCCCGTGCAATAGTGACTTTCTTACGGAAGAGATAAGACCTGCCCTAACCAATCTAAAATATAATCGACTAGAACTCTGTTTGAGCAAACCTGCCTGACTATGCATACTTCTGACCCCTTGTCTATATAATCGGGTGTTCATGTCAATAGTCCTGGAGACAGGGCTGAGGCTCTTGATCTCACTTGTATTCCCAGTATGGCCATATTGATAAAATTCCTTTTCTGTTTTTCACCATTCCTTTCTCTATTTTGTTTTTGGGGTGAGTGGCTGAACCTGATTTATTGGGACTCCCAGAGTCAGAGCTAGTATTCCCATTCACAACCATCACCACAACCTAATTCCAGAATATTTTCATGATTCCTAAAGAACCACCTTCCAGTTTTGGAGTAATTTCCAAAGCCCCTATCCCGGTCCCCTGATAACCATTAATCTACTTTGACTTTATAGATTTGCCTTTTCTGGACAGGTCATTTGGAGTCATCCTTGATCCCCCTCTTTTTCTCTCATGTCATATCCAGTCCCTCTGCAAATGGTCAGTTTTGCTTTCAAAACAGGTGCCCTACTAGATGGCAAAGACCAGGAGTGTGTTTTTGGCATGCAGGGTGCCCCGCACCGGGGTGGATCTGCCATGCTGGGATCTTTGTACAGTAGACTGCAGTTGTATGTCTCCTCCAGATCGTGCACAGAGCATTAACTACAGGTGTGTTTTACTTCTTGCCTAACCAGTACAGTGGGTTGGGGACTTACATTGAATCCCTACATCAGCCCCATGGTGCATAAATGACCAAAATACCAGATAAGTTCTTATTTTCAGCCACATCAATGTTGTCGAAGCCTCTAAAGGGAAAAGCAGAACTCAGGTTCTAGCTAGATTAATAAATCCTCACATTGAAGGCCTATTTATCTCAGTTCTTATTACCCAATCCAATATGTCTGACTTTCAACAAAAAAATTAGAACATTTGCACAAATAAATGTTTTTTTTTTCAAAGAAAAAGTCTGAATATCAGTAAGAGAACTTTGTGGCATTTTAGCTTGCTCTGTTCCCATCCTCTCATCCTCATTCCAGGGTAGCTTGAAAATCACTGCCATGGTAGCTGTAAAAACCATCTGCTCATGGGTTTTCAACTTGTGAGAAAATAGCTGCTGTGGTTTGAATGTTTGCCCCACCTCAACTCATGGTGAAATTTAATTGTGATTGCAACAATTTTAAGAAGAGAGACTTGGGGCTGGAGCAGTTCCGGCGCTTGCCTAGCATGCACTAGGAAGAGTTTGAACCCTAGCACCATGTACACAGTGAAGTGTCAGAGCGATGAAAGCCCCATGAAAAACCAAATAAAGTTGATTCTCTCTTTCACTGTTCTTCTCTCTCTTAAAAAAAAAAAAAAAGAAGAAGAGAGATCTTTATAAGGTGATTAGTCTATGGGTCTCTGCCCTCATGGATGGACTAATGCTGTGATCATAAGCAGGAGTGGGTTCCTAATAAAAGCACAAGTTAGGCCCCCCTTTGCTCTCCTCCACCTCTCCCACCCTTTCTTGGCTCTTCTGGGAGACCACAAAGGAAGAAGGTCTTTGCAGATGCAAGCCCCGCATGTTGGTCGACTCAGCCTCCAGAATCACGAGCCAATACCTTTCTATTCATTATAAATTGCCCTGACTCTGGCATTCTGTTAAAGAAGCTCAAAACAGACTAAGACAATAACGTTTGAAAAATGTGCTTGGTGAATATAAATGTGATCCAAAAGTGTTTAGGGATAGCCTGAGATTTTAGAATAGAGGTGTAAACAATCAGAACTGGGGTCCCTGAACTCAACTGGCAATATCATATTAGAATGGAAATCATCATTCTAAAATGCCATTTAAACCAAATTATTAGCAAATAATAAGATTTTCAGACTAGAATGAGGGGAAAGATTTGGATAAAATTTAAAATAATCATTGATATTTTAAAAACAAGTGGGTCTGCAAAATAGTAATTCTTCAAGATGAAGCACATAACTGGTAAGTGAAGTATTTTTTTCTTCAGGCAACCCACTTTAGGGACAAAAAGAGGCAGGCCTTGACTCCTGGCTTTTCTAGCCTCCTTTGTAGGAAGAGCCGTCCTCGCTCAGTTGTGAAAAGCAGAGCAAGGTGGCAGACGAAAGCCAGAGTCCAGTGGAGCTGTCCTCCAGGGAAGGGCAACAAGGTGCCCTTGCAAAGGCCTGTACATGAGACCACTCGCATGATCCAGAATTCCTGCTCCAGGTCCCCCAATATGTCACCCTTTGCCTGGAGAATACTCTTACCAATGCAGAAGGCCGAGAGGGCATCCTTCCGCTGACACAGCACCTGGGTCAGGGCCACGCGCCGTTATCTGTAGCTGAAGTTGGAGAGAAAGGTCACAGCCATGCTGGCCCTTTGCTGTGTCTAGCGCCAGTCGCCCAGCCTCCTGCAGCCACTGCTGAAGTGAGTCACCTAGAAAGGTCCCAGTGTAAAGCACCGCCCACCACCAGCCAGCCATGCCGGTGCCACCACCTTCCTGCATCGCACCTGCTGCAGCTCCTGAGCTCCACATCTCTCAGCCACCACCCCACCCAGATCTAGTTAACACAATGAGAAAATTCATTTTCAATGAGTGCATCTGACTTACAAAAGGTAGCCACTGAATTGATTCTTAAGTATTCTGACAATTTAAGTCCTACAGAAATTTAATTTTAAGTGTTTTTAAGCAGCACATGTATCAAGTTAAAATCTAAAAAAATCAATGTAATATTTCAATCTTTTAGAACTGCTCTCAGCTTGTGCCTAGTGCAATCTTATCCAAATTTGGAAGTGGTCACGATGTGTATTTTAAACAGTAGCAGTCACAGGGGGATCTGGCAAATGATGTTTCAATAAGCTGAAATTAATTTTGTCACTGAGTCACGCAAAGCTGCCAAACATGGCCATTCTCACAATAAAAAACAAAATAAGCTAAGAAGTATATTTTAAAGATATTATTGGTGTTTTCTTCCCTTAAAACTAGGAGAATAATATAATAAGTTCTGACTTTGGTATAAACAAACAATCATAATACCATGAGCTTTAATAAATTACTTTTGATTATATCATTTTTCAACTGTTTTAATGTTATAGGGAAAATTAACTATTAAAAATTATGAACAAGGGACTGGAGTGGTGGCTCAGTGGTTAGGGCGCTTGCTCAGCATGCTCAAGTACACGGTTTCAAACCCAGAACCCACATACACAACTAAGTGTCAGAGCAAAGAAAGTCATGTGAAAAACTCAATAAAAATTGATTCTCTCTGTATTTCTCTCTTACTGTCCTTCTTTCTTTTTAAAAAAATGATTCTATCTCTTTCTCTCTTACTGTCCTTCTCTCTTAAAAAAAAAATGTAAACAATGGGCTGGAGTGGTGGCTCAGTGGCTGGACGCTTGTCAGGCACATGCGAGGACCAGGGTTCGAACCCCAGCACCATGTACATAACTAAGTGTAGGAGAAACAAAGGCCAGATGAAAAACTAAAATTGATTCTTTCTCACTCTCTCCCTGTTTCTTAAACAACATTTTTAAAGCAACAACAACAACAACAAAATTTAAAAAGCATTTTTGTACGGTGTCCATGTTATCTTCTTCTAGGAGCTCCAAAATGTACCTTGTCTTGCCCTGGCTGGTTCTCAACTCCTTCACCTGGAAGGTCCCAATACTTGGTATATTTTGTTCCAATTGCAGATGTTTACTTTTGCTTTGAATTGGCATAGGGATTTCTCTCCAGTAACAATGCTAAATCTGAAAAAAATGCTGTGGCATACTATGCTTTGGAGCCTCCAAAACCTCAGTGGATATTAACATCTGCAATGTAGATGAGAAAGTAAAGGAAAACACGCACACGGGAAAGTCCAGGAAATGAAAGGCTTAAGCTGAGTGTAAGGAATTTGCTTCGGGGGATCTCAGTCCCTCAAAGCTCCCTCTGGCATCAAGCCCAAGACCCTCCGCAAGCGCAGGTTGGCTGCTCGCATCCTGGCTGGAGGCACTGGTTAGGCGGAGAGTGGGGCACAGCGCCCTCTGCTGGGGGTGGCGCAGCGAAGGGCGCGCAATTCTCCCGCGAGCGAGGGCAGCGTCTGCAAGAATCACCGCGATTCTCCTGGGACTCTGCTGATGGCCCTGCTAAGGAGGATCTGCGCCAGCCATTCCTGTTTCCTTTCCTGAGATATGTCTTGGATCATGGCTTGGAAAATAAGGAAATCTTCATGCCTTTTGAGGTATCTGGGAACAGTTGCTTTTAAGTTGAATTCCTAAAAGCCAAGGATGACTTCAAGTTTCATGAGAAAATCACAAAGACCCCAGACACCTGTTCCCACCATCACATTCTCAGATCATCTTCCAGCTGCTCAAGACCAGTGCTGCTTGGGAGAAGACTCTCCCGGATAATTTCCTCCCTTGCCTTGATCACAGGAACGGTGGAAGCAGAAACGAAAGTCAAACCTGTTAGGCTTGTCTCTGTTCAGGAGTGGCCCAGCGGCACTTCCAAGCTTTCAGGAGCTGTCTGATGCAGAAATAAAAACCAGGGTGCCTTTCAGCTGTTTAGAGGGAACTTAAGGTGTCTTTTCACTCATTTAAGAAAATTTAGGGGCTGGAGCGGTGGCTGGATGGTTACATCCTGCTTACAGTAAACATATTACCTTATTTAACCCATCCATCAATTTGGGGTGAGAGGCACTATCAGCATTATCTGGTAAATGAAGACAGCAGGGTTCTGAAAGCAGAATCACACACTCAGAATGTACTGCTGGCAAGTGGCAGAGAAGGATTTGAACACCAACGTGCTTAGGCCCTCACAATGCATGGATCCCATCTTCCCCTGTCCCATGATTGTGGTCAGCTGTCAGGACAGGTCCTGTACCTCAAGTCACACCTGCTGGAGCTCTAATTCATAGAGAATCTCTTCCTTGCCCACCCTCTGCCTCACTCTTCTCCCCTCTCCTCAAAACCTCCGTCAGTGTCTTCTGGTGTAACAAGCAAATATCCTGTAACCTACTTGTGTGCAGAGACACCAGGACTTGCCCAGGGATCCTGAGGAATTGTGTTGCACCCAAATATTCATTCTAGTGACAAGAAATGGTAGGATTCATTCAGTCTTAGCAGCAGCCGTATGCAGGTTGCTCAGATGGGCCTGATGGAAACAGGGCCTATTACTATTTAACCCATCCCAACCTCAATTTCCTCCTGGCCTCTTGTGAAATGAAAAATGTAATTGACCCTGTCCAGGGCTCATTCCAATTCTGCTCCATCCAGTCTTTGACCCTTGGGCCAATCCCTTCCAAAGTCAGTCTCAGGCCTCCCTACAGTGTTCTGAGTTGTAAAGGGGCATAAGTGGGAAGAGTTGGGGCACATCTGTTTGCAGAGTGGACTCATCTGTATGTGGAGGCCAGTGGTTAGACTTTAATAAACATGACTGAATTACGTAGGACTGTTGACCCAGATTACCAACATGCCTACGCAGCACAGATTAGTGGTTAAAGAATGTGACCCAGGAACTGAAGGTCCTGTGGGAATCCCAGTTCTGTTTTTTAGTAACAGTGTGACCTTGGATAATGTAGACCCTAGGTTATGGAGATACATCTATAATTTGGTGACAATAATAACTTCTATCTTATAGGTATGGTGGGCATTAAATAAGTAAAAACACAATAAATGCCAACAAAGCACCTATCAAAGAGAATTAGTGCTGTTAGACATCAGAGCAGTTACCTTGGGAACAGAGATCAGAGATGGGCTTAGATGGCGACCAGAAAGGGGAGCTATAGAAGCTTCTAGGTCCTGAACAGAATCCTTTTTTCATGTGAGTGCTATTTCAAAGTGTATTCAATTGTGAAATTCACAATGCTGTACACTAAAGATATTTGGGATATCTGTCTGTGTATTCTGTGTCTTTTGAGAAGGTGTTCAAACACAAATGCCTGAAAGATAGGGAAGAATATCTGGAAGATCTTCAGATCTCCAAAAGCTGCAGAAGTGGGGAGTCTAAACTTCCACCTCTAAGAAGGAAAGGGAAACCCAGCCAACTGCTGGAGGCAAAGTTGGAACAAAGAAAATTTGTATATATTGTGCTTTTAAAAAGCTGTAGTTGGAAAATACAAAGGACCAGAGAAGGGTGGAAGGATCTAGTGGCTGTCAAGGGTGGGTTCTACTAGGCTGGATGATGGAAGGCCTTGAGTTCACTTCCCACGTTTCTCCCTCAAGAGCATTCTGTGGGCCGTAGCTCTGTGATATGGGCCTGGCCTCCAGCCTGGAAGGCACCTTCTCTGGGCTCTGTCACAGGGGCAGCAGTGTGACTCAGATGACGGGCATTTAGGCTGGGTCCTTCTGTGTTGTAGTGAGCCCTAAAGCTTTGTTTCCATTTTTAATTATTTGCACAAAGTTTTGGTCATTTTCTATTATATTACCATATTTTGTGCTCCTCACGTTTACCAGAATTTGAAAAAAAACAAACACAGGAAAAATCAACCAGGGAAGGTAACTTATGACCCAATTCATAGTAGATACTCATTCTTATATTTCCTTCTCCTTTTCTCAGTATTCTAAATCAACACTTAAAATGGAGGTACACTAGAATGGGAAAATCAGGACAGATTACAATTTGTGCAACTTTTATGATTATTATTAGTAGTAGTGGTTGCAGTACTGGGGATTGAATCCAGGGGCATTCCAGCACTGAGCTATATAACCAGTTCTTTTTCTTTCTTTTTTCTTTAAGTTTGGGACAGGGTGGCACTAAGGTGATGAGGTTGGCTTTGAATTTGTAATCCTCCCACCTCAGCCTCCCAAATTGTTGGGATTATGGTGTGCACCACCACACCAAGCTGGATTTGTGCATCTGCTTATATTTTGAATCTGATATTCCATTTCCTGCCAGTTAGAAAAGCTTTCTTTTTGTAATTGTTCCTTGTTCAATTACAATTACAAATAGGTTAAGCATCCTGGGAAAATATGTTTTTGTGATGAACTGATTAGTGAATTTCATTGCATCTGAGAAAATCTCTTTAGCTCTGTAACATAATATAATGAGGGTAAAAAAAAAAAAACTAGGCTCCAGATAAGATTGGGACAAAATTGTGACAGCTACAACCCTTGTTCACTGAGGACACTCCATGTACTGGAGTCCAGGACTTCAGCATCAGCCTAAAATTGAATACTATAAAGTAAAACTACTGTGAGTGCAAATGAGTATCTTTTGTGTACAAAACAAATTCTAAAAAACCCCATCTGTAAAATAAATACAAACTTTTAAATCTGAACTGGCTACTGACAGCATACAGGGTCACACAAAACCACTGGAGAGAGGAGTGCATGGGCGCAGCACAAACATGGATCCGGATACATTACTAGAAACTGCTTTGGTTTGCTCTTCCCTTCTTCCCCTTTGCAGAGCTGGAGAGCTTACTTGCCCTGGGGTGGGGGTGGGGAAAACATGACCCTAAGTGACCTGAAGGGTTCCCTGTAGCAGAGTCTATGCTACAGAGAGAAACGGTGTTGAGGTCTGGGGGTGTGTATCAGTGTTAGAGCACTTGCATGGCAGGCACCAGGCCCTGGATTTGAACCACCCCTCCAAATTAAAAGACAGGAAGAGAGAAAAATCAATGTGGAAACAATGCAAAACCATAGAGTAAAAATAATTGAAATAGAAAATGAATGGTTAAGCAATCAAAACAACCCAAGTTTAAAATATTAAGGAAGTTTATCTTTTCACACGGGCAAGCTAATAGCCTACAAAGAAGGAGACAAGTGATTAATTTCAACAAAAAATACATTGAAAATCCCCAAAGCCATTAGCACTCCAGGCTGGAAATCTGACCAAATATAACTGTTCGTTGCAGGGCATTTAAGGGGCAGGGAGTAACTCTATCATCAATCTATGTATCTGCAAGGAAATAAAGGTAAAAATGAACTCTATTTCATCGTAAGATTTCATTTTTCAGATAAACACAACAACATCCAAGAGTGAAAAGTCCCCATCAGTGAAGGTCTTCCATCATCCAGGACCCAAGGTGTCTTCCTCAGGATGCTGGCAACTTGACCTTGTCTTGGGCTGATAAGGCCAGAGCTGGGATTCCTAGGGGTGGGACTGCTTCGTGAGAAATTGTTCCTGGGACCCTGGGATGTCTGCTCTGCTCAGGCTGCTGCTGGCCTCGGTGTGCGAGATGCTGCCGTCCACCACTACAAGCAGAGAAAGTGTGCGGGGCAGAGTTGGAATTGTCTCTGGGACAGATGAA
>PVKS010036154.1:0-19544 GCA_004027875.1 Aplodontia rufa | reverse complement strand
TTTTAACCCTACTTGGTTAAAAATAATCCTACAATTCAGTCTAATTATTAAAAGTTTTCAAATTGCTTTGCACTTCCCACCCACCCCCGAACAATATTTAAAAATGCTTTGGGGAGGTTCATCTACCTCTGCTTTCATGCCTTGCAAATGGATTTTACTTTGCTTTGCTACATTTTTAAAAAGATAATTCTCTCTAGATAATCAGGTTAAGTAGACAAATCTTAGTATAATTAGTGAGCAAAATTATTAAATTCTCAGAGAACTGTGTAAGTACAATCAGTAATTTTTATAAAGACATATAACTGGTTATATTTCTAAAATAGTATGAGTACAGAAAACAGTGATTGGGGCAGGTGATTTCCAGGTTAGTTTACTGTGATTTGTCCCCTGAAGGTTCATGTACTAGGTCAGCCCCAAGTGTGTAACCATGTTGAAGGTGATGGGAACCAGAGCTGGAGATGCAGCTCAGCTGTGGAACACTTGCCTAGCATGTGCAAGGTCCAGGGTTCTACCCCAGCAGTACACAATTTAAAAAAAGAAAGAGGGACATTCCCCAGTAGATGGTGCAGTGGATGGTGATGGGGCCATACCATGACCGCCACTGAGAAAGGACTGAAGCAGTTCTCACAGCAGTGAATCGGATATCATGAAAGAGCGAGCCTAGGCCCTGCCCCAGGTTTTTGCTTGACCTCTTGCTCTTTGACTCTCCTGTTCAAGCTCCAATTATGTGATGCCATCCAGCATATTGGGACACAGCCAGGGAATCCCCATCAGAAGCTGGCAGCCAGCTATTTACACTTTCTAGCCAACAAATCATGGGCCAAACAAACCTCTTTTCTTTATAAAGCACTCAGTGTATAGCATATTGTTATAACAACACAACACATGCTAAGAAAACATTCTCTGTTTCACTGTAACAAAGTTCATTATTAAATGATAATTCTTGATAAGCATGAGTATTTCTCCTTAAAATTCTTCCTCAGCAGGAAAATGGTTCTACCTGGATCTCTGCTTTCTAATGGGAGGAAGTATCAGTTTGGAATGAGCCAGGAAGGTGAGGAAACTGGTGGAGGCCCACAGCAGGTGTCAAGAGTTTGAGGAGTTTTTCTTGTGTACTTTTTGGAAAAGGATATATAGGATTATTCATGTACAAAAACAAACATGGGCTTATTATGGAAGAAATGAAGCAATTTATGTGACCTTGGTTTCAATTCTGAACTGAAATATCAATTGCAATAAAAATCTCAAAGCTAGAAGAGGGAATATTTTTCTTTTCTCCCACTGGAAGAGGGTGGGCTAACTGGCTAGACCAGAACTGCTCCTGCTTCTCTGTTTACTTTTGCCTCCTCTGCCTCTCCAAAAGCTACAAATTTCTTAAATGATGGCTCCTAAATAGATGTAGGGTGTAGATGAAGAGGTAAGGGTTGCATGGCTGGGATATGGAATTATTATTCCATATCCATCTATGAGTCTCTTCTTATGAGAGTCCATGATGGGGTGGGGAATGGACAGAGGATAGTTGACAGGGACAGGGGTCCAGGGGACAGGAGGAACAGCTTCTAATGTTTAACAGAATAATAGGATGACTGCTATTGACAATAATTAATTGCATGTTGTGAAAAAACTAATAGAGCGGAATTTCAATGTTCCAAACATAAAGACAAATATTTGTCATGGTGGATATGACAATTACTCTAATTTCATCATTGCACATTGAATACATGTATTGAAATGTCAACTGTACCCCATCCATAAAATTATTTGCCAGTTAAAACTTAAAAATAATAAAGTCTTAAATCAGAAGGAACATGTTATAAAATTTCAATCTTAAATGTTTTTAACCAGTGAAATAGGAAAAATAAAATATTTCCACTTTTCTTCTTGAAATATATAAAAAAATGGAACTTGCAATGGTTACTGCATATTACTTTCCAGGACTCAAATAATGTCAGGTCCCTCTACTTGTTGTTAGTACATGAACACTTAAATATCATGAGAGACACAGGCAACTATTATTCACAGGAGCACGTTAGATTGCCACATGTACTGAAAGAAATCATTTCTGAAAATTTGGAATATACATGCATGTGTGTGTTCATGTATGCATTATTTATATCAAGCGCATACACATGTAATAATCATAGGGTAAATTAATTTGACTGTAACTATTAAGATTTTGCATTGGGTTCATTTCCATTCAGCCAATCTGGCTCTTCTCTACAGGAAACTAACAGCTGCCAGATGAGTTGTTCTTTGAATATTTACTATGAAATTTTACTCATAAGAAAAATTAACTTTACCTTTCCCCAAAACTCCTCTCCATTTTCATAGGCATGCGAGTGTTGATGCCCTGGGCCTGCTGCCAGCAGTTTCCTGCCTGTGGAAAATCCTCTGCTAATTTAGTTGTTATAATTACTCACAGTTCACTGAAACTGGAGAACATTCCTCGGTGATATTTCACTGACAGTGTGGGCTCCTGTATATTCCTGGAGCACTGATTCTGCAGAAAAGCTCATTTAAAAATATTAGACAGAGAACAGCTCACACTTGAAAGTAGACTTTGGGTTGAAATGGTTCTGTAATGTCACATGATGTTCTAAGGATGCATTTCAGAGGAAGTCCCTGGAAGATTTTGTTAAACTGTCTTAGTATTTCTCCAGACCTATGAATTTTTACTATTTCTTAACCACACAGTGAAAACTCCACTTTTTTTTTTACTCAACAGATATTGAATCAATAAATATAATTCATCATTATCAAAACCTAGCAAAAGGCAAAAGATGAACCTCTTCCTTTGCTCAGTCACTGTGCACTCCATTCCTATGGGAATGTGCAGTGAGGGTAGGAGCAAGGACCGCAAAGAAGGGTCATCTGGGTGAAAATCCAACTTAATGACCTTGAGCTAGTTGCTTCACCAATCTGTGTCTTGATTTGCCCGTCTTGAACACTGGAATGATGCTTACAATGGTACCAACATCCAAGGTGATTATAAAACACCTGGGAGTGTATCATTGTATACTCTTAATAATAAATCTTAGCTGCTATTACTAAACACAAATGTTGCTCCCTGTGATTTAACCTTAATGTGATTCAATTTGCTTAAATACATTTCTGAATATGCAGTGCTACATTTCTGAAGTATCAAATTTTACTTTTTACCAATAATACATGCTTACATTTTATTGATTTCCAGTTAAACGAAGACTTCTTGAGATCATTACTTGAATTATATGAAATGCCCTTTTTGAATTAAGTTTATAGTTTATTAAGTACAACCTGACCCTTTCTATAGAAGTCTGTAGAAGAAGGTGATTTAAATAAGCAGCTATTCAAAGTTTGCATTCACAAAGTAAGTGGTGTTAGATTATTTTAAGAGCTAGAGAAAGTATATAGCAAAAGAGTAGTTGAAAGTTTCAACAAGGAACAAAAATTACATAAATTACTTAAAGTAAAGGAAACTGTTTAGTGTGCATTTAAGTTCAGTAAACATATCCTGAACTCCAGCCATGACACAGGTGGAGTAAATATGATACAGTAATGATCATAGAGGTTCTCACGAATCAGTGCAGTGTGTATGTATGCTAGCTAGATCAGCAAGGAACTGAGTGTGGAGCGGTAAGTGCTATAATGAAGAGACATAAATTACTACGGGGACTGAGATGAGAATGGAAAAGCAGTGGAGGAAAAATATTTATTTTTTTAAAAAAGGAGTGAATTTTGTAAGATTAGACCACAGGGACCTTGTTATTCAAGGAAATAACCTTGCTATTCAGGGCAGCACAATTTTCAGATAACAGGATATCATTTCATACACATCTGATTAGCAAAAATCAAAGAATGACAGTATCAAATGACAGGGAAGAGGTCTGGAAATAGAACCCTAGATGCTCACAGCTACTTAGAGTGTGAATTAGTTCAAATGCTTCAGGAGCAAACTGAAAATGTGCACCCTGATGAAGTTCTAGCCCTGTGTATGTATCCCAGGGAAATCCTTGGATATTTGAGAAAACAAGAATATGAACGTTCCTTGAAGCTCAACCACAGTAGTGAAAAACTGGATCCAATCTAAATATTGATCAGCAGGAAAATGAATAATAATCCATTGCTATACATTTTGTTTTGTTTTGTATATATAAAATTTACTTACCTGTTTACATTTCTTCCAAGACTTTTCTAAGAAAAATATCTAACATCCTTGTATTTGCTTATAATGCTCACCATGAACTGCTCCTGCTCACATGGCTTCTTTTCCAACCCACTCTTCATCTCACCTTCTTTTTTTTTTTAATTTTATTCAGAAATTAATTTGTTGAACAATCAAACAAGCTTCTAATGAAATAATATATATACATATATAAATTCTGAAAATTAGATTTATCCCCAAGAGCCCCCCAATTACCCACCCTTATCCCTCCCCCACCCTCCTGACCAATACATCTCTACAAATGTCTTAGTTTCCATTGATTAAGGAGATCTATTATCATGTTTTAAATCTGGATAAGGTGTAATGTCATCTCACCTTCTTTATGCCTGTTGAACTAACTTGCTATCCACACAGAACTGCCTTAGCTATTTGGTATAGTTTGTATCCTGAAAGTCCCCTAAAGCCCAGGTGTTAAAAGACTTGCTCCCCAGGGTGGTGTTATTGGGAGGAGGTAGGGCCATCGAGAGATGTGGTCTAGTGGGAGATCCTGAGGTCTTTGGGGGCATGTCTTTGAATGGGGACTATGGGACCCTGGTCTCTTCCTCTTCCTTTCCTTGCTTTTGAGGTGTTGAAGTAAGTGGTTTAATTCTTCCATACATTCCTGCCATGATGGTCTGCTCGGGTCTCACGGAGGCAATCATAGTCAGAAGCTCCCCAAACTATAACCTAAAGTAATACAGTTTTTCTTTTTAAGTAGGTTATCACAGGTACTTCACTATAGTGATAGAAATCTGACTAGCACACTATATTTCATCTTGGAATGTTTTTCCCCCTCATCTTCAGCTAGCTATATTCATGTAGATCAGATTTCACCTTAACATCAGCTTTTCCAGAGAGGCTTACCCTGAACTGTTTGAGAGAGACACATTGCATTAATGTTTACCCTATTGGCCTGTTTTAACTCTTTTCACAGTTCTTATTTTTTTTCCATTGTCTTCCTTTTGCTCGTTTGATTAGGAAGGATATTTTTCTAACACAGGCCACATCACCAAGATCCAGAACCTGGCACGGCCATTACATGTTCTCTAACTCTTTTTTGAATGAATGAATGAAACTTTGTCCATGAAGATCTAAATGTGAAAAAACATTCGTTCTAGATTGGTCAGTTATTATTTTCTTTTCAAAAAATAGTTGCTAAAAATACATGTTTTGATAATTGTCTAAAAACATACATATTGTTATAGGAAATACATTTCAATTATATGAATGTGACTGTTTTCTTTCAAATTTTAACAAGTCTATTCAGAATTATTACTCATCGTTATAATGACTTACATTTCAGTGTCTATTCTTTTTTTGCTTTTGGAGTTACAAGTGCTCAACTACTTTATTCAAATTAATAGTAAAAGGTCATTAAAGTGGTTTGAATTGCAGTATCACACAATTTGCCCTTATATGCCAAAAATCACTCTGTTCTACCATCAAAAATATATTTTTGATGATCTATCAACTGAAACTACACCTCATTGTATTTTATTTAAACACTGGCTTACAATAAGGTCATTTACCTTCTCAACACAGATTCCAACCATGCGACCTATGGCTAACTCAGAGGTTGGACTCAGTTGTGTTATTTATAAAACTGGAGAGAGGGGGAAGGTCTAGACCTATTTTTCACAAAGTGATTGTGAACAGGGCATCACAAGAAGAGTACACATATCTCAGGAGCATTCTTCAAAGATTGGATTTCACAAAGGGTGTACCTGGGGAACAAGCAAAATTTCCGAAGGTGGTGGACGTATGGCACCTCTTAATGCCAGGGCAAAGTGGATCCAGGTTGAAGCTCAAAGTCTTAGTACTATGGGGAGCCTTGAGAGGCAGGTGCCAGAAAGCAGGGGAGGACAGGTGACACAAAGGAGGCATGGAGATCCCAAAGGCAAGGAGGCAAGGTTTACTTCTTTTTTTTTGTACCAGGGATTGAACCCAGCACTGATTAACCACTGAATCATATCCCCAGGCCTTTTATTTATTTTTTTTTATTTTTGAGATAGGTCTTTCTAAGTTACTCAGGACCTCATTAAATTGCTGAGGCTGACTTTGAACTTGTGCTCCTCCTGAGACCCTGGGATTACAGGCATGCACCAACACGTGTGGCAAGGTGTGCAACTTTTGATTTTTGAATATTATTGTGCCTATCTACCTAAATTGGCACAAAGCACTTTCCCCTCTTCATCTTCCTGCCTGCATTTCTCTCCCATGCCCTAGATTCCCTCCTTACTCCAGACTTCCTTTCCAGAACAATTTTTTGAACATGCCTTATTGCAGAGAACATTATGGGTTAATCCGATGGAGAATTTAGTCAGGGAGCCATAACTCTCTGAAGTAGAGCTTCAGTACCACTTCTCTGTATTAAAAACAAACAAACAAACAAAAAAAACTAAGTTCTAAAACAAGATTTTAAACATGCTTAAAGTAAGTCTAAATTTTTTTAAAAAATTTCAGTTTTTGAGACTTAGAAGAAAGGAGATGGCTTGGGGAAAGAAGCAAGACTGCTCTTTTCTGAAAATTATGGAATAGGCTGGTAGTTTCCTTCCTAGCCTTTGAAAATGATTCTCGAATGCAACTTTTCTTCCGATTTCCCCAGACAAACCACTCAATAACCATGTGGGCCCTCTGCTGTCTCTGGGGCCCAGGTAACAGCTCCCGGTCTCTGACAAACCACATTTTACCATGCTTTGTCTGCTGTCAGGTGATGCCAAACAGATAATCACAGTGCATGCCTACTGAAGTCACAGTGAAGCAGCTCCCGTTATCTCTGCTATAAATCAGAGAAGAGGAAAGAAGCAGGCTGGAAGGGCTTTCAGTCAGCATCAAGGAAAGCGCTGTTGAGGGGTTTTCGCTTGCCTTTAGTATACCGAAAAGCATTTTTCTGGGATAGATAATACAGAACACAAGAATAATGTCTATTAGGAGAAAACACGGCTGTGTTTATGGGCTTAAGAGGTTCAGTGAGTCATAAGAGTACATCTTTGATTTTCTTTGAAAGTTTTATTTTTGATTTTCTGGAGATTGAAACAGCTTTTCATGTTAACAACAATGTGAGATTTCTAGGTGTCAAGCTTTCCCTTTGAGTCACTCCCTATGGAAGCTTGCTGCTCTCTTGGGCCTTTTTCTCCCTGACATCTCTTTCTGCTCCTCTGGATTTGTTCTACTGTGAATGGGTGGGGCTGACTTGAGGGGGCATCGAGAGCCGCCTGTTCATGTGCAAATCTTCTCTGTCATTCAAGTCATGACATCATTAAGCCTCACCTTGCATGTGGCAATGATGGGAAACCACTCTTTCTAGAAGCTGTAAACTGTCTTGAGACAAAATGCTGTGATAGCAAAAGTATGGTTTGGGAGTCTCTCACCCCTGGGTTGCACTCCCTTCCTTTAAATCGTTAGCTATATAAAATTAGAAAACGTGCTAAAATTTCTCTATACTCATTTGCTGTTTCTTATTTTAAAACTATAAAGTCTCTTGGTGCAGTTGTACACACCTGCATTTCCAGCAACTGGAGAGGCTGAGACAGGAGGATTTCAACTTGAACAACAAGCTTTGATGGATCAGTTGGAGGTGAGGGGGTGTGAGATAGGCAGCAGGTGAGTGTTGGAGGCTGTGTATTGGAAAGAAGAGAAAGAAATTAAAAGAAAAGAGCAATCCAGGTCGGGTGATCAACCCCAGCATGCTGGAGAGAACAGTGGCTCTGTATTAACGCTGTGGTCCTTCCAAATAACCCCTTACTTCCCAGAGCCAGCAGTAGAGTATTGGTTTCTTCTTGCACTTGGAATCTCTCTCACTTTCTCTTCTGCCTCATCTTTTCTACCTTCCTCTTTTGCTTCTGCTCTGATTTAGGTTTCTGCTTACTGCATTCATCTCAGAGACCTTAACCTTTTTTGCACTTGTAGAATCATTTTGCCTTGGGGATCAGGACTTAGACCTCACTGGAGGCCATGATTCTGCCTGCACAGTGTGGGACACCACTCCTAAGAGACTCTGAAGTAGTATAAAAGCGTGTGTGTGTGTGTGTGTGTGTGTGTGTGTGTGAGTGTGTGTACATGCATCAGGATTATTTCATCAAATTTGGGAAACACTGAATAATGCATTCCCATTTTGGAGATTCAGAAAGCTCACTTACATGTTGAAGACTGCAATAAGGAATACTGTGTAGTTATTTTTCCAAGGATTCCTAAAATTTATTTTACTATAATTTTTTTTTGTTGTTGTTCTCCTTGAAAATTCCCCATGAACTTCTTGTGAACTGTTGTTGTACAGACTAGGTTTGAAACTTTTCAGTATTCCTCATTAACTGGTTGAGACCCCAAAAAAATTCCATTTTTTAGTATTATGCTTAGAAGGGCAGTATTTGGACTAAGGCGAGTGATGGTAGGTACTTTGAAATATCATTCAGAGATTCAGGGTTTTCTACATCATATTTTTAAAGTTAGTGTCTTGAGGTTACAATAATATCTTGCATGTGATATAAACCTGATTTCTTACTGTTTTCTGGGAAGTTTGGCAACTTAAAGCAAGGATTGGATTTCTATTCAGATAGGACATGGTCTAGAGGATCATCCAAAAAGTTTTTCTCAAATAGATACACCGGTTTCTATATCTGCTCCCTTCAATATAATGCATCCCTCTCCCTTTCTTCTGATTGAACTGTGATAGGAGATCGACCTAAAAAGCAATCAGATCACATGTCAGGTCACGCCAGTGCAGTTGGTCTTTTTGACAGGTTGAGTTCAGGTTGCTTGGGTCATGGTGTGATAAACTCTGCTGAAAATCAATTCTCCTGTACCTGATAGGGTGGCAGACACAATGAAATCTCGCTTGCCAGGCCACACCCCAAGGCTTCCTGATAGGGTTCTACCAGTTGTCTGAGGACAGCAAGCTGGGCCACTGGTGATCCATGAATCTGGTAGAGGGACATGAGCTGCTTTGGATATTTATTTTAACGAAGGCTAGAAATTTCTAGGATTTTTCATTAAAATGATTCCTACACAGGCAGCTTTCAGCTGTCTTTAGTAAACCTTATCATTGACCTTCTTTTGCTTTTTATCTAATTCCTATCTGTTGGCTTTGGGTGGCCTGAATTCTAATGTTTCAGGTTACAGAAACAGGAAGGCATTGAAACTCCATTGTAAAGGCATGCATTTTGATTTTAAAAGGGATAGATAATCATGTTTAGGTATCAGTGAGTCAAAGCCTTAAGGGAGAGGCAGCCTTAAAAATGACAAGATTTTTCAATTAGCAACAGATTGGAGGACAGTCTCCATGAGTAAATACAGAGATGGAGGAGGTCAGGTTTCCACGTTGCTTCACTGTCAAAAATGTAGCGACAAAGAGGAGGCACTGTCGGAAAGATTTCCAACACGAGGACAGCAGCACACAATATCATGTGGGTTTTTTTCCTAAATATTTCTTCTTCTGATTTCAGGGTGACCTGAACGTCCTCAATTGATCCTTTTCCCAAATTTCACATTCATGCCTTAAGAGATGTCTGTGTACTAGCCACACAGTAAAATGATTTTCACTGCTGAATCTTCTCCAATGCTTCTTTCAGGGCTTTTTTTTTTCTAGAAAGTACACAGAATTTGGAGGAGAAACGACGTTTTGAAGTCATCTGTTTCAAGCTTGGGATGATGAGACTATGATGGCGGCAGGATGAAGGGTAGCCCTTTGTCGCACTAAAGTGGAGATGGCTGGATTTCATCTTCTCTGATTTTTGATAAGCATTGTAGCACAGATTTAGAAATTTAAGAATGCAGCAGAAATATACGGACACCAAACAATATTAACTGTAATGAAAGAATGCATTCCTAATCAACCACAGTAGACGTGCGTATAGATAAATAGACATAACTCAAGTAGAAGTGGAAAATGTCATACAAATGGTCAGGACGCAACCAGCTGCTAGGGTAAGCTGATGACCTCCTGTTGGGAGGTGGCCTTCACTTTGAATAAGCAGAGAAGCACCTGCATGTGGAGAAGAAGGAACAGCTTGGGTCAATTTGTGGTCTAGACTGTTACAGGTTTGCTGGAAACACACCTTGAGAGGGAGACTTGTGTGCCTTTTCCTGCATATCTTGGGGGATGCTTACAGGGGCATCATTTCTAAGGGAGAAGGGACTGAGATAGACAGCGCTGGGTAGAATCTCAATTCAGAGTATCTGAACTGTGATTTAGCTGCAACAAGAGCTCTTCTCAGCTTCCAGAACCACTGGCCTAAACAAATGATGTTCCTTTACATGTCATCTAGTCTCAGGCATTCTGCTACAGTGAAAGGAAATGGAATAAGCCAGAATGCCATAACAAAGAGCCACAGGCTGGCTGGCTTACACAACAGAAAGTTATTGTCTCACAGTTCTGGAAGGGTTCCTCCCCTGAGGTCTCTTTTCTTTGGCTTCCTGATGATCATCATCTCCCTGTGTCTTCACATGACTTTCCTCTGTGTGTAATGTGTCCTAATCTCTTTTGCTTTTAAAGATACCAGTCAGACTAGGTGTTAGGCCGGCTGGGGGCGTGGCTTCAGCTAGCCCACACTTCACAGCACCATGGACCCTGACTGGGGGCGTGCCTTCAGCCAAGACACTGAGGCCATGCCTGCTGGCTAAGGGGCAGGGCAAAGGGCAACTTGCTCACGAAAAGAACAGCCAACTGGGATGCTGGTGGATAAGCTCCAATGGATTGATGGACCCACCAGCCAATCTCTGAAAGACCAACCCCATCATGAACTTCCAGTTAGCCAGCAAAACCAGCTGCATGGTGAAGGTCCAATGCCATTTTCCCTGCCTGCCATTCTTGCCGGCCACCATTTCCCATGCCCACTCTCATTATGGCGGCGCAGGTGAAATTGGCCCGAGAGCAACAACTCCAATAAACATCTCCGCCTGAATTTACACCATTACTATCATTATTCCTTTTTTGTATTTTTTACACTAGGTTAAGGTCCACATATATGAGCTCATTTTACCTTAATCACCTCTTTTAGGTACTTTTCCCAAATAAAGTCACTTTCTGAGACACTGGGAGTTAGCACTTGAACTTATGAACACTGAGGAAACCTATTTTTTTTTTTTTTTCAGGGCTGAGGACCAAACTTGGGGCCTTGCATGTGCTAGGCAAGCACTCTCCCACTGAGCTAAATCCCCAACCCCGAGGAAAACTAATTCAACCCATAACAGATGTCCTTTGTTTGGGAGAAGGAAGAGTATTTGAGATTTTTCACAAGCGAATATTCACTAAGTGATATGTTTCAGAAAAAATCATCTGTGGGCAGTGGGTAAAAGGATGAAAAAGAGAGAAGAGGGAAGGAGGCCTGTACGTAGCCTTCAGTACTGGAAAGAAATGATGAGACCTGAATTGGTTGATGTAGGCAGAAGGAAGGCAAAGAATTCTCCAAGAAAGAATTGTTCAGACTCCTTGGGGGATTGGCTATAGGGAGAAGAGACAGAAAGTATTAAAGACCAGCAGCACAGAACAACACCTTCAAAACACAGGCATGACAGAGGAAGCATTGAAAAGTTTTTACAAATGTGATTATTTGCAACCCATTATAATGGAGGTAGCCACAATATTTCCAGGTAGAAATATCTGATGAGTTTTGGAAATGAGGGACTAGGATGTTGAAGAGGAGCCAGGTTAGACCCACAGTTCTGGGAATCATGTATAGACCAGCATAATCTTCAGTTTGGATGGGATTCTCGATGCGGACTGTCCAGACATACAGGAGTTGTAGCACTGGTTCATCAGGAATGTCTACTTTGAAAGGATAAAGAAGGAATGACCAACAAAACAAGGAGCTGAAAAGAGAAAGGGAAGAATAGTAAATATCTTTTAAACTAGTGGAGGGGGTCCCAGGGGCACATGTGATTGCTCTGTAGGTATTGTTGGATAAATGATCAGTAAATGAATAGTTACAGAAATAAAAATCTTTTTGAGCATATGCCTCTTGTTTTGGAAAAGCTAACAGATGCAAATTGTTTACCCCTTAGGTTAGCTCAATGAGAACAAAGCAGTGCTGTTTTCCTAGGTGGAAGTAAGGACAAGACTTTTAGTAAGAGATTTTGAATGAAGGCCCCCGAGTGTACCCATCATTTTGTCCCCTGCTCTGGACCATGTCTTTTTGGGAGAGAGTGGATTTGTACTGGTGGGTCCCTGGCCCAGATGATTTTTCAGGTGGATCCAGAAAGTAGATGCCTAAGGTCCCTTTCCTGTGTGTTCCAGTCTGTAGTGAGACACTGCTGCACTCTGTGCTTCCCTGCAAGAGGGTTCAGGTGATGGCTATGGCATGCCCCAGGGACCTGGCACAAAACAAAAGATCTCTGTCCACCCGAACTTTGACCTCCATAGTACGAAAGAAGGAGCATCCGATGTACAAGTTGCCCCAGGGTGCCAGCTATGTGCGTCATTGTCTCCTAAAGTTTCAACATTGTCCAGTCTAGATGTGGGATTTCAGTGTGTTTATGAAATTTTTTCAAGTCAATGATTCCTTTATGATTTTAAACAAATGTATGAAGAAATTTACTTAAAACTAAGATGCACTTGATAGGTTCACCCCCAAAGAAGTGAGTTCCTACCCTGTTAGAATTCCTGAATTCTTCTCCTTATAAATCTGGAATGCTGAAAAATATGGGAATTACTACCAGAAATTCTCATGGAATTGGTGAATTAACACAGGTCTTAGTAATTCAGCTGGGGGAAGAAATAGTTCACTTTTCTTTTTTCTTTATCTCTCTCAAGGAATCAACATGTGTGCTACCATCTCTGTTAAGACTTTCTTTCTTTTAAGTTTTTATTAAGGAGTTGAGTTATTGTATAATCATAAATGCATACAAAGTAGCAATATGATATGTATATGTTGTTAAACCAGAATTACCTCCACTTTGCCCATGTCACAGTCTCTTCATTCTTCTATATTTACCCCTACAAATGATATAAATGCTTAGGTTGTGAATTTTCCAGAATTAAATGATTGCATACGTATTATTTGGATTCTCAGGGGGTAAAGAATATTCTACATGGTTGATTGTCTCCCTAAATCCCTCCCTCTTCTCCCTCTTTTTCCCCTAACCCCCGCTTCCATTACATATCTATGGTGCCCCTAGATTATGTGTTGCTACGCTTTTGCTGAGTTTAATACATGATTTTGACTACCTTTCACCCTGGCCTCGGTTTAGCTCAAACCTCCACAAATGAATAAAACCAATCGACTAACTTTGGTTTGGCTAACTTTGCTAGGCATAATTTCTTCAATCACCATCCATTTGCCTTCAAAGGCTGCAGTATCGCAAAACCCACCACAATGGTGCACGAAGTGTTCATTCTTTACTTTTATCTGTCTGAGGCCTGAGAAGAGATTGACTGGGATGTGAATGTTAAGAATGGTTCTTCACTTGTCTAATTTTAGATAAAATTGAAGCTATTCTACAATACCTGTCTAAAGACAATAGGCTGGAAGGTTTAATAGAGCATAAGGACTTTAAGATAATATCATTAGCGTCTTTGTAGTTTGTGTAAAATTCTAAGCAAATTGATCCTCTCATTTGAAGATAAATATTGACAGGAACTTTCACATTATCCAGGCTTTTTCTGCTACAAGGAGCTATAAGTTAATGTCGCTGCTTCCTTCAAGAGAAGACCAATAGCAATACAATTTGAATATCTGTTATCTGAAATGCTCAGGACCTGAAGGATTTCAGGGTTTTTGAAAAATATCTGCATATATAAAATGAGATATTGGGACTGAATTCTAAATTCAAATTCATTTATGTTTCATATATACTTTATCAACATAAAGAAGGGCCGAAGGTGGCTCAGCAGTTACAGAGCTTGCCTGGCCTGTGTGGGGACGCAGGTTAGAACCTCAGTACCACACACGCATCGAAGTGTCAGAGCAACGAAAGCCACATGGAAAACTAAATAAAATTGACTCTCTCTCTCTCTTAAAAAACAGAGCAACAACAACACACACACAAAAAAAAAAACCAACAACATTGCCTGACAATTATTTTATGCAATATTTCTACCATGTCTAAAATTTGACCCTGACTTGCCGCAAGAGGTCATCTACAAAGTTCCCCACCTACACCATCATGTTGGCGCTCAAAATGTTTTAGATTTTGGATTTTCAGATTCGGAATACTCAACCTGTATATGGCTCAATTGAACCTGTTAGTGTAAGAAGGAGCAGAATCCACATAAACAGCTCACTTTTAACATCTCTTCAAGAACAGCCGTGGAAACCATGTTCCAGTGTGGTCTTATCTCTTAGAGATAAGTGGCTTCTCTGTTGGCTGAGTTGCTCTCATCCTCAGCTCTCAGTCGGTAAGTGACATCTGCCTGGCCCCTGTAGGCTGCTGAGTTTTTCAACCTCTGCCTTACTGGGGATTTGGGAAGGAAGTGGTTGCAATCCATACAATGTTATTCCATTTTCTGTGTCACTTTCTGCTCAGATCTCACTGGTAAGAGATGGATGTTACACTACCACTTTTTTATTATTGAAGAGTGGATCTATTAGTGATAATTAATAACTTTCTGCTTTTTCACTTTAGAAGGATTCAACCTTCTGCTGCAACAGAGTCTTTCCTTAGGTCTGTGCTCCAAAGGGATCAGCCCCACAAAACTCCGAAGTGTTCATTTCTAGCCTATGTGAAGCTTTGAGCTACAAAACAGAAGCATTAATTAACTCAGACAGTTGAGGTGCATTACTGTGAGAAAATGTGATTCTTCTATGTACAATGGCTAAAATGGTGTTCTGTATCATTATTGTTTTTCCAGTCTGGAAAGAGATGCAAATTTAGATATTAACTTCTGAGAACAACAGTTCTATGCTGGATTCACAGTCTTACTTTCATCTCTTGGATCAGAAATTTTCTGTTCTTGGGCCAAAGTTTGTCTATCATTTAGCGGAGGCCTCAGGACCTGGACATTTTAAGGGAAATGGAATTTCCATATTTCTACTTGAAAATCCATTTAAGATGCACACATTCCGTTTTACTGGAAACATTTCTGCACTATTTACTCTTCTCTCTTTCTTTCATCCTTCCAGGGTTTCCCCTGAGAGGATATTATGTTCTCTGGGAAACCTTTCTTGACCCATGGGTTAGGTGAAATGCACTCATTCAACTCTGTACCTGCTTCTAGAATAATAATTTCTGCACTATTTATTAAGTTCATCCTTTCCAGGCTGTGTTTATCTGACACTTGCATTTCCCATAGGCAGGGACCTTACCCTTTGACACAGTGTTTAATTATTACATACAAGGAATCCTGGCTTAATGATTAAGACTAAATTATTCCATGTATTTGAGATGTTATGACCTTTATCCAACTTTTATGCAAAAATCGTTTCTCTACATTTACCATTTTAAAAGATTAAGTTTATCCATAATTTTGGTAAATACATGCACAATATGGTAATCGATGAAATAACTTCTAGTTTTGTGTTTGCTTACAATATTAATTGTGGCTCCTAATATGTCTTCCAATTATTGGTCCTTAAGGGAATGACTGTAAGAATTTAGTTCGTGTTCTTCTGAATGATGTGAAATTTGGTTTGGCGCTATATACCACCATCATAATCAATGATAGCAACCAAAAACTTCTGAAACTGCACTTGCTTAGACAAAATAGCAAAATGCTTCTCTTCCATATAAAATTGATCAGGAGGTGGTTTGTTGAGAGCTGGAAATGATAACTCCAAAGCTTTTAGAGATCTGGGACACTGTGTCACATGACCTTTATCGCAAGCCATATCTTCATCCCAGTCCCCTGTCAACAAGACGAAGGAAGAGGAGAGAAAGAGCCCACCATTTCTGCTTTAAGAAAACATTACACATTTTATATTATTTTGTTAAAAACTTGTATGGTTGTTCAAAAATAAAAAAATTAAAAAAAAAGAAAACATTATAATATATCACTATGTCATTGCTTACATCTCATTGTCCAGAGCGTGAACAAATGACTGTACATGGCTATCAGAAAGATAGAGAAATGTGCATTTAATTAATGGCAGTGTCCCTTGAAATACAATTGAACACCCCTAATCCTCAAATTCCGAATCTGAAATTTTCCACATCCAAAATTTTTGGGCACTGATACAACACCATAAGTAGAAAATTCCAGACCACTGTGTTTCCTGTACAAGATTACTGAAAATATTGCACAAAATTGCTTTCAGCCATGTATGTAAGTGCATATGAAACAAGTGAATTTCATATCTAGTCTTGGGTTCCATTTTCACAATACCTCATTATGTATACGCAAATAGCCTCAAAAAATTCCAAAATCCAAAACACTTCCAGTCTCAAGTAGTTCAGGTAAAGGATATCCAATCTGTATCTTCTTCTCTATTCCTACTCACTCAGTTTGGGACTGGTTTTGATTTCTGAAGAAAACTATAGGAGCAATGAATGCCGCTAGATGTTACTGTTATACCTCCTCTAGTGATTTTATATTAATAGAATAATGTGAAAATGGATTTTTTAAAATCAGGTCATATATATATTATTTTATTATAATTTTGTCACTTATTTTTTTAAAAATACAAGGCTTGAAGAAATCTCCACTGTATGTGGTGCTGTCACTCAGTCATTTGTGTCCCGTGTGGTCACCTCTTGTTTGCCTTTCCTGGGTTCATAGTTGCAGAACCCATGTCGCTGTGGGTCACCATCAAAGCCAATGAGTGCAGTGAGACAGTGGAAGAAGTTTCTGGAACTGAGACTTCCTCCTGTGGAATACTAGCAAAAACATCTCTGAAGTCCCACACCCATCCTGCTACTGCACGAAATTCCAAGTGGAGGGCAGCAAGAGCCCAGGTCCTGGCAATCTTAAGGAAGAACTCATGAAGACCAGGCATGCGCAAGTACACAAATTCAAACCCCAGCACCACGAACACAATGAAGTCTTGGAATGAAAGGCACATGAAAAACTAAATAAAAAATTCTCTCTCTCTCTCTCTCTCTCACTGTCCTTCTCTCTTTTTAAAATAACAAAACAAGACAAAAACAAAAACAATCAGTCCTTAAAAAAAAAAAGAATTTTCTGAATGCAATTCTACCCCTGGACTTTGCAGGTTTGTGGAATGATTAATTTCATTTTGATTTGGCTAATTTGGCTTGGGCATCCGTAAGGCACGGAGTAGGAGCGGATGGATTCGCAATCATCTTTAGAAAAAAGGTGCTGAGGGATTTACCAATGACATCATCCCCGTGTTTCCGAGTTGCATGAAGAACAGTATTTCTTTCATTAGAAAATCTAACCATCTTTACGATCTTGTTGTCTAATTAGAGAAGCAAACTTTTTGCCTAGGTAGGAAAGTAAAAATTTCATAAATAGTAGGAGACATATCTGTAGCTTTGGAAATGTTCACATTATTAGAAGGGCTCCATCTTATACTCCTAACATTTCTGCAAACCAAAGGGCACTTTAAAATCAGATGCAGCTAAAAGGACTCTGTAATTGATAATGTAGAATACACTTCCTTCTGTGTTGGAAGTGGAAGAAGTGCGTTTTCTTTTCTCCATCCTCTGCTCCTCCCTCTCCTTGACAAATCACCCTTCTGTCAGTCCAGGCAGATCTGGAGGCTTGGCTTCCGTCACACACTGACAGATTTTTATTTATCTTAAGTGAGAAAATGGACAAAGGGAAACACAAAACAGATGAATGGGCAAAAGTATGAATAAACAGTTCCTGCAGCTGAGGAACAGATGGCCAAGGCCCTTCAGCACTGAACAAACCGATCTGCAACATTTCTGGAAGGAGAAACTCCTTAATGGTTTTATCAAGCAAAAGTCCTAGTGATACAATAAAAATGATCTCATCATCAACTTCGGTACTATAGGAAAGCAAAGAAAAACGTGTTCTAGAGAAGCAAATAAAGGCCTGAGGGTTAAGTCACCTTCCTCCTCTCATTTACAAATGCACCCAACGAAATTTTGCTGGGAACTTCTTTGTTCCAAACTGGGGACCTCATGATGCTCGGAAGAACAAGACGACCTACCTTGACCCCTACCTTCTGCCTCTCCTCACTGGGTCCTCAAAGAGGTCTCAGATGAATGAGAATGCCTTGCACCCACATCACTGATAAGACACCCTGGGAGAACCCCGTATTGAAGGCTGGGAGCTCAAGTTGCTGACGGTACGTGGCATGAGGCAGGTCAAGCATAGGCTTTGGAAGCCGAGATCTGCCCTGACTTAGCTTCACAGAGCTCATTTTCCCTTGCACAATTAAAATAAAAGTATTTGACCCACACCTTTACTTACTTAGCCAACAGCTTTTAAAAATATAGTCTCTGGTCTTCAGGCTTGTGACCCAGAATGACAGGACAAAGGAAGAAGCTTGTGCCTGTGGGGGCAGATCTGAAGGCCACCATTTTCCTCACAGGCTATGTTAAAAATTTCTAGAATTTCCTGCTTCCGTGCATGTATGTGTGTGTGTGTGTGTGTGTGTGTGTGTGTGGTGCTGGGTATAGAACCAAAGGCCTCATGCATGTCAGGCAAGTTCAGCACCACTGAGCTATACCACAAGCCCTACTGTGACAGTTTCTTAGGAAACACAGCTGTAGTTGGAGCTAATACACAGATTCCTGCGTGAAACATCCTGACTCAGGGTTTACTGTGTGACCTTGAGAAAGCTACTTAATTTCTCTGTGCCATAATTTCCTATTCCAAATATGGGGATAATAATAGTATCAATATTACTGGGTTATGAAAATTAAATGAATTAATAACACAGGTAGAGACTATAATGCAAGATCTGGCACACAGTAAAACCTAAAGAACAATATTTATGATGTCATGATTTATTTATGATAATAAAAGAATATTGCATGAGAAGTACAGTGGGTGTCCTGATTTAAAAAAAATGTGGAATAACTATTTTATTTCTCATGGAACAAGGCAACACAGCATATTATTTTAAAGTAGCTCATAATTAAAGCATGAGTCTTTGATGGTAAAATAAGCCTGTATCACCATCAGGAATACTGTCTTACTTTAAATTCCATTATTTTAACACAAAATGCAAAACAAGATTGCATCTGTCAACCTCAGGCTCTGACATTTTCTTCCTGGATTCTGCAACAGGACTAACCTGAACCCTGGGCTGCAGATTTATAAAGCTAGCTGACATCTAGATTGGATGAGGCACAGCACTCAGTGGCCCACAGGACAGGAGATCAAGCAACGCTGTTAAGAAAAGCTCCATGGAGCAGTGGCTCAGCAGTTACGGTGCTTGCCTGGAATGTGCGAGGACGTGAGTTCAAACCCCAGCACCACATACACAGCGAAGTGTCAGAGCAATGAAAGCCACATGAAAAACTAAATGAAATTGATTCTGTCTTTTTTTTTTTTTTA
>PVKS010036153.1:0-19545 GCA_004027875.1 Aplodontia rufa | reverse complement strand
GATTGGGAGGATGGGGGAACCATCCCAGAAGCCGATGTCATTCCTCCACGAGCTACCCATTTAACGCATGAGTTCTTCTGGGGGAAACTGCAACAGGTAAAACCCAAGGTGGTCATCCATGTTTCAGCATTACCCCTAGATAACAAAGTATATAGACATTGATTGCTATTGTTTTGATAATGTTTCCCTCTCAACTGTATCTCTATATACTTCTAATAAAAAAATTTTTGTTGGAGATTAGTTAGAATTTTACTAAATTTACATGATTTATGTACTGGAACATTCCAATCCATAGGGGGAAAAGTTCCATTAATTATTCGTTTCTTCTTTACTGTCTTAGATAAAGCCATCTAGTTTTTTCAAATGAGAATAGTAAAAATAATATCTATCAAGCAATTTCTAGGTGTTAGTCATCAGTTTAACTACTATACATAGGTAAAATCCTCTTACCTCCGTGTAAGCCAAACATGTAGGTATTATTTTAATCCCCATTTGTAGAAAATCAGATGAAGCAGAGAGATGAAGTAACTTACCTGAGGACTCATAGCTAGTAAAGGTTAAAGGCTGGATTTGCAATTATATGTTTAATTACAGAATCTATCTTTTTCATCACTTTATAATTTTGTATAGGTTGCTGCATGATAGTTTATGGTTTTACTGATGGATAGGTTGATATTTATTGCTACTGTCATTATTACACAATCTAATTAGGCTATTGTTAGTTTATGCATCTATTTTAAAACTTTTTTTTTTCTTTTTGGTCCTGGGAATTGAACCCAGGGGTGTTTTACCACTGAGCCACATCCTGAGCCCTTTTTATGTTTTTATTTTGAAATAGGGTCTCAGTCAGTTGCTTAGGACCTAAGTTGCTAAGGCTGTCCTGGAACTTGGTATCCTTCTGCTTCTACCTCCTGAGCCACTGGGATTACAGGTATGCACCATTGCACCTGGATCTTACAACTTTTTTTTTTTATCAGCACACCTTACCAGGAAATTTCCAAATTCTTATATGAATATAACTTCTAAAGTCCCTCATTCTTTAAACTTTTTAGGTAGACATCAGCTAAAACAATAAGCTTTTTTTCTTTCCTTTATTCAAACTTTAGCATTCATTTCTCTTTTCTATATGCTTCCTTTGCATTGAAACATTTTCCCTCATACCTTTTCAAATTCAAATGATGTTTTATTTTTAAATATATGAACTAGTTCAGAATAAGGGGAAAGCATTGTCACAGAAGAAGAGTTATCTCTGAAGAAGGGTCCAGAGCGTTCCCAGAGGGAAGGAGAAACACAATTCAGGACCAGTGGGGTTCTTGGCATACAAAACTTGGTGACAGAAAAAAGTTTCAGAAAATGCCAAGGACATATATAGATGTTTATTTAGGAAGACAGAGTCACATTCAAGGGAGGATGTGGGCAATTTCCAGAGGGAGAACCAGACCCTGCCTCTTTTATTTAAAAAAAAAGAAAGAAAGAAGAAAGAAAGAAAGAAAGAAAAGAAAAGAAAAGAAAAGAAAAGAATGCTCAACTACAGAATTTTTTTTTATCTTACTCTGTAATTTAGTTTAACAGGAATAATGCAGAGCACTAGAGTGGAAGGCTTGCTTTTGGTCTGGGGTTTAGTTATGCGAAGGACCCAAGAATTCTTATGAAAGACAGTATTTCCTTTTCCCAAAAAATTTGGCATTCTTTCTTCTGCTCATGTAGATAGTTTATTCCATGTGCTCAACAATCTTGTATTGTAGAAAGACATTCTAATTAGATATAATGTGTACTTCTCTTACTACCTGTTATATTTGACTAACCAGGATTTTAAATTTTTTGCATCTGTAATCATAGGTGGCATTGGTCTTTGTACTATTCTTCTCCAGACTATATCTGGATTATGCAATGCACGTAGACTATGCTAGCCAATTTTTCATGTTTCCTAACACTCTATTTTTTTTCTTTGAGAAAGAGAGGGACAATGAGAGAAGAGAAAGAAAAAAAAGAGAATCAATTTTATTTAGTTTTTCATGTGGCTTTCATTGCTCCAACACTGTTGTGTACGTGGTGCTGGGGTTCAAACCCAAGTTCTCATACGTGCCAGTGAACCACTGCTCCAGCCCTCCCGACAGTCTCTTAGTAGTTGAAATTTAAATAACACTAATCTTTGATCTGATAGGTAGAATTTGTGAAGTATAATAAATAAAACCCTTTATTTATTTAGGGATCAGATATTGACTAACTCCTTAGCTTCTAAGGAGTTATTATTTATTTAACATGTTTTCTGTACTGGGGATTGAACCCTGCATGCTTTTCCACTGAGCTGCATCCTCAGTCTTTTTTATCTTGGGGCAAGGTTGCTGAAGCCAGACTTGAGCCTGTGATTCTCCTACCTTAGTGTCCTGAGTAGCTTGGATTACAGGTGCACACCACCATGCCTAGCTTACTTATCAACTTTTAATGGTCATGTTTATGTATATTTTCCCACAAAATGCTTGTTTCATCTTGTTTTTCAAATTTAGTAACATATACTTCAGAACAGTGGAATGGGCAAGGGTTTTTTTGGACAAGACCCCCCCCCAAAAGTAAAGGAAACAAAGGGAAAAGTAGACAAATGGGATCATATGCAACTGCACAATTTCTGCACAGCAAAGAAAACACATAATAGTGGAATGGTAACGTATGAAACGGAAGAAAATATTTGCAAACCGCATACCTGACAAGGAGATAATATCATAAAATAAAGGGGTTCCAAAGACTCTATACAAAAAATAATAATTTTATTTCCTTGATGAAAGATTAGAGATAATCTTTTGTTTTTCCCCCACGCTTTTATTGGTACATTATAGTTGTACATATTGATGGGGTTTGCTATTACGTATTTGTTCCTATGTATAGGAAATATAATTTAGCCAATATTACTCACCCCCTCCCCTCCTGCCTCCCAACCTTTGATTACTTTCCTCTGCAGATCTCCCTTTGATTTTTAGGAAATCCACCCCAACCTTTGTTTTCCTTTTTCCTGTCTCGCTTCTACATATGACAGAAAAAATTCTGCCCTTAATCTTTTGAGACTGACTTATTTCACTTAATATAATGTTCTCTAGTTCCATCCATTTTCCTGCAAATGTCGTAATTTCATTTTTCTTTATGGCTGAATATAACTCAATTATGTGTATATATATAACATTTTCTTTATCCATTCATCCACTGGTGGACACCTGTGATGGTCCCATAGTTTGGCTATTGTGAATTATGCTGCTATAAACATGGGTATGCATGTATCACTGTAGTAAGATGCCATTATTCTTCTGGGTAAATACTGAGTAGTGGTGTACCTGGGTCACAGGGTAGTTCCATGCCTAGTCTTTTGACGAGCCTCCATACTGATTTCCATAACGGATGTACTAATTTACAGTCCTACAAACAATGTAAAAATGTTCCTTTTTCTCCAGCATTTAATATTATTTGTGTTCTTGATGACTGCCATTCTGACTGGTGTGAGATGAAATCTCAGTGTAGTTTTGATTTACATTTACTTAATCGCTTATGAGGAACATTTTTTCATGTATTTGTTGGTCATTTGTATTTTTTCTTTTGAGAAGTATCAATTTAGTTACTTCACCCATTTATTAAATGTGTTATTTGATTTTGGGGGGTAAAGCTTTTTGAGCTCTTTATATATTATAGATATTAATCATCTGTGAGAAGAGTGGCTAGCAAAGATTTATCCCATTCTGTGATTCTCTCTTCACATACCTAATTGCTTCGTTTGCTGTATAGAATGTTTTTAATTTGATGCTGTCTCATTTATTAACTCCTTGCATTATTTTCTGAGCTTTAAATATCCTATTGAGAGAATCCTCACCTGTGCCTAAAATCTGGAGTGTGGACCCTAATTTTCTTCTAGAATTTGCATAGTTTCTGGTTTAATTTCAAGGCCTTTGATGGATTCTGAACTGATTTTGTGTAAGGTAAGAGATAAGCTTCTATTTTCATTCTTCTACATATGGAAAAACAGTTGACCCAGATCAAACAAAGGCACATCAAAAAAGGAAACTAGAGACCAATATTCCTGATGAACATAGAGTCGAAAATCCTTAATACAGTTATAGCAAACGGCATTCAAAATCACATCAAGAAGATAATTCATCTAATTTTCCATTATGATCTGAAAAGGTGCAAGAGATTATTTCATTTTGTTATTTGCCAAGACTTGCTTTATGGCCAAATATGTGGTCAGTTTTGCAGAAAGTTACATGAGTGACTAAAAAGAAAGTGTATTCAGTTGTGGTTGAATGAAATATTCTATAGATGTCTTTTAAGCCCATTTGATATATAGTGTACTTTACATCTGTTATGTCTTTGGTGATTTTCTGTCAATAGACAAAATGCTTATTGAAGCACAATGGAGGATAAAAGATAAATGCTAATATTTGTGAATTTTGAATATGTAAAAAGTTGGCATTATATTGCATTGGGGAGAAGATAGTTAATAAATGGTTATATCACAAAAAAAAGAAGATAATTCATCATGATCAAGTGGGGTTCATTCAAGGGATGCAAGGCTGGTTCAACAAATTCAAATTAATAAATTTGACCCATCATTTAAACAGAATTAGGAACAAAAACCACATGACCATCTCAATTGCTGCAGAAAAGGCCTTCAATAAAATCCAGCACCTATTTATGCTCAAAACTCTAGAGAAGATAGAGATCAAAAGATCTTAATCTTAACTTTGTAAAGGCCATGTATGCCAAACCCTCAGCTAGTATAAAACGAAATAGAGAAAAGCTGAAAACATCTCCACTAAACTCAGGAACAAGACAAGGCTGCCCACTCTCACTACTTTCATTAAATATAGTCCTTGAGACCCTAGCTGGAGCCATCAGGCAAAAGAAGGAAATCAAAGGGATAACAACAGGAAAATAACAAGTCAAATTATCCCTTTTTGCTGATGACACGATTCTATATTTGGAAGATTCAAAAAACTCTATTAGAAAACTGCTTTAGCTTATAAACAGTTTTAGCAAAGTAGCAGGCTACAATATCAGCACCCAAAAATCCTATACACTATCTATCATAGGGCAAAAGAAGAAACCAGGAAATAAGTCCCGTTCACAATATCCTCAAAAAGAATAAAATACTTGGGAATTAATCTATCAAGGGAAATAAAAAGACATCTACAATGAAAATTATTGAACATTAAAGACATAAATTGAAGAAGACCTGAGAAGATGGAAAGACATTCCGTGTTCTTGGTTAGGCAGAGTTAATTTAATTAAAATGGCCATTCTGCCAAAAGCACTGTGTAGATTCAATGCAATCCCCATCAAGATAGCAATGCCATTCTTTACAAATATAGTAAAACCAATCCTCAAATTCATTTGAAACAATAAACAGTGAAAAAAAACAGCCTATTCAAGAAATGGTGCTAGACAAACTGGACAGGCATTTGCAGGAAGTTGACACTAGATCCTTATCTCTCACCTTGCACAAAAATCAAATCAAAATGGGTCCCGGAACTAGGAATTAAACCAGCTACCATACAACTGCTAGAAGAAAAATTAGGGTCAACACTCCAACATACAGGAGTAAGCAATGACTTAATCAACAAGAATTGCAATGCAAAAGAATTAAGGTCAAGAATTAATGAGTGGGATTCCATTAAATTAAAAAGCTTTTGCTCAGCCGAGGAATTTTCAAAACTATCAAGAGAGAACCTACAGAATGGAAGATAATCATGGCCTATGGTTCCTCCAATAGGGGACTAATATCAAAATTTACAAAGAACTCAAAAAACTTCATATCAAAAACCAAACAATTCAATTACTAAATGGGCCAGAAAAACAGAAACTTCTCAACAGAGGAAATTGAGCAAGCTAATGAATACATGAGAAAGTGCTGTAAATCACACCAGTAATCACAAAGATGCAAATCAAAACTACATTAAGGCCTGGCATGCATGAGGATGCTTGTTCGAACCCTACCACCACATACACAATGAAGTGTCAGAGCAACAAAGGCCACATGAAAAATTAAATTAAGTTGATTCTCTCTGTCTCTCCATCACTATCCCTCTCTCTTTTAAAAAAAAAACTGCATTAATATTTCACCTCACTCCAGTCAGATTGGCAAAGGTAAAGAATATAAACAATAACAGATGCTGGAGGGGTTGTGGAGAGATCAGAACACTAGCATAATGTTGGCGGAACATAAAACTGGTACAGTGCTTTGAAAACCAATGTGGAGCCTCCTCAAAAAGTTAGGGTTGGAGCCACTGGAGACCAGCTTTCCCTCATCTGGGTATTTTCCCAGAGAAGCTAGAATCAGCACTTTACAGTGACACAGCAAAATCAATGTTCATAGCAGCACAATTTACAATAGTTCAATTTACATCTGGATTGGTTCAATTATGGAACCAATGCAGATGCCCCTCAATGGACGAATGGATCCAAAAGCTGTGAGATTATCAGCTATAGATACGATATTATAGCATTTGCAGGTAAAAGCATGGCAATAGAAGAAATGATGCTGAGCAACATTAGTCTAACCCAGAGACTCAAGGGTCAAATGTCTTCCCTCATTTGTGACGTCTAGAGGAAAACCAGGCTTGGATGAAAGACAGTCAAGCTCTTGTACTAGACCTACAAAAAGTGTAGCAATTCATAATCTTGGGGAATCATAGATATGTAGGGGGGAGGGGAGAGGTGGGAGTAAAGGAGGAGGGAGGATAGACAGAGATCTATGGAGACAATCAACAATGTAACATAATTTTTTTTTTTAAAGAGAGAGGGACAGTGAGAGAGACAGAGAGAGAGAGAAACAATTTATTTAGTTTTTCACATGGCCTTTGTTTCTCCAACACTTAGTTGTGTACGTGGTGCTGGGGTTTGAACCCAGGTCCTCGTGCTTGCCAGGCAAGCGCCGAAACCACTGAGCCACCACTCCAGCCCCTGTAACATATTTTTTATCCCACAAAAAGCCAAATAATACTTACATCATCATTTAATTCTGGAATATTCACAATCTTATGTATCTATATAAGGTCATTTTTATCTATTATATGGGGGAAATATAGAATAATCAAGAGTCTGGGTTTGTGGGTGAAGTGGGAGAAATACTGAATGAGGATCAAGTGCATATGATATTGTTACTTTATATGCATCTATGTTTGAACAACAACTCAACTCTTCAATAAATATAAATAAATAAATTTGTACATTGATTTTGGTAGTATGGTCATTTTAACAAGATTAATTTTGCCTATCCATGAACATGGGAGGTCTTTCCATCTTCTGAGGTCTTCTTCAATTCCTTTCTTCAATGTTCTGTAGTTTCATTGAATAGGTCTTCCACCTCCTTGGTTAGATTTGTTTCTAGATTTTTTGTTTTGTTTTGTTTTTGTTCTCATTTTTAGGCCATTGTGAATGGAATTATTTTCCTGATCTTTCTCAGCAGATTTGTTGTTGGTATATAGGAAAACTATTGATTTTTTATGTTGATTTTGCAACTGGCTACTTTGCCAAATTTGTTTATTAACTCTAGCCATCTTTTGGTGGATTTTTTCGATCTTCAAGGTATAAGATCATATTATCTGTAATCAGTGATAATTTGATTTCCTCCATTTCTATTTTTATCCCTTTTGTTTCCTTCTCTTGCCTAATGGTCCTGACTAGAATTTCTAAAGCACTATATTGAATGTGGTGAGAGTGGACATCCTTTTCTTATCCCATATTTTAAAGGAAATCTTTTCAGTTTTCGCCCATTCACTATGAGTTTGGCTCTGTGTTTCTCATATATTCCCTTTATATGTTGAGGCAGGTCCCTTCTATCCCTTGTTTCTTCAGTATTTTTATCATGAATGGTTGCTGAGTTTTGTCAAAGGCCTTCTCAGCATCTATTGAGATTATTAAGTAATTTTTTTACCTTAATTCTGTTAGTGTCATGGATTACATTTATTCACTTGCATATATTAAACCATCCTTGCATCTCTAGAAGAAAGCCAACTTCATTATGGTGTATAACCTTCTTAATATGTTGTTGAACACAATTTTCTAATATTATATTATTTTTGCATCTAAGTTCATCAGGGATATAGTCTGTAGTTTTCTTTCCTTGATGTGTCCTTATCTGGTTTTCATATGAGGTGATACTAGCTTCCTAGAATGAATTTGAAAATGTTCCATCCCTTTCTATTTTGTGGAATAATTTGAGTAGTATTGGTAATAATTCTTCTTTAAAGTTTTGATAGAATTGAGCTAAGAATCCATCTGCTCACAGGCTTTTTTTTTAAAGACTTTTTATTACTGCTTGTACCTTATTAAAATTTATCAGTCTGTTTAGGAAAAAAAATCAGTTTTGAAAAATGGGCAACAGCCAGATTACACACCTGTAATCCCAGCAATTTGGGAGGCAGAGACAGGAGAATTACAAGTTTAAGACCAGCCCATAAAATTAAAAATAAAAAGATCTGGGGATGTGACCCAGTGGTTAAGTACCTCTAGATTTAATCCCCAGTACAAAAATAAATAAATAAATAAAAGATGTGCAACAGACCTAAATAACTAAATAGGCATTTATGATTTATGCTATGTTAAGTGAAATAATCTAGCCAGAGAAAGACAAGTTTTTCATGATCTTACTGATATGTCAAATTCAAAAATGTTGATCTCATAGAATTTGAGAGTAGGATGATAGTTACCAAAAGCTGGGGAGTCTGGAGCAGGGAAGGGAAAGATGGGGTGAGATTGATCAACCAGTACTAAGTTATAATAAGACAGGAAAAAGATTTAGTGTGCTATTGCATGTTAAGCCAACTAAATCTAACAATAAAATAGTGTATGTTTCAAAAAGCTAAAACAAAGGATTTTTAATTATTTCACCAGAGAAATTTTAAATGTTTGAGGAGATAGATGTGCTTAACCTGATTTAAGCATTACACAATGCATATATAAATGTATCAAAACATCACATGGGGATGTGGTGGTTCAGTGGTTATAGAGCTTGCCTAGCATGCACAAGGACATGGGTTCAAACCCCAGGATCACATACACAACACAGGGTCGAAGCAATGACAGTTAAATGAAAAACTAAATAAAATGGATTCTCTCTGACTGTCCTTCTCTCTCTTGAAAAAAAATTTCACATGGTCCTTCATGAATACATACAATTGGGCCTGGAGCAGTGGCTCAGCGGTTACAGTGCTTGCCTGGCATGTGCAAGTACACTGGTTCAAACCCCAGCACCCACGTACACAACTAAGTGTCAGAGGAACGAAAGCCGTGTGAAAAACTCAATAAAAATTGATTCTCTCTGTCTCTCTCTCTCTCTGTCTCTCTCACTGTCCTTCTCTCTTAAAAAAATTAAAAAATAAATGCATACAATTTTTATGTTTGTATCAATTTTAAAATCAGTAATTTGAATATAAAAAGTATTAATGTAAACATATACATACTGTTTCATAATTTTCTTTAAAATGTAGCATTAGTTTTGTCCCTTTCCTAATCTCAATGATTTTGTGAATTCTCCTGTACATACTCTCTTTATTTACAAAAACTTTCTTTTTATTTCCTTTTTGGTGCTGGGGGCAAACCTGGGTGTAGTCTACCAGTGCTAAATTGCTAAACCTAGCCTTAAATTGACAATTCTCTTGCCTCAGCCTCCCAATTCACTGGGATTAAAAGCATGTCCCAAGGCACCTGGCACATAAAGTTCTTTTTTGAATCTTTTGAAAACCTAGTGGTGAATGTATTGATTAAATTTGACGTTTATTTTGTTTTCTGTTTCACCAATATCTAGTTCTGTGTTCACTCATTTATTTTTACGACCATTTTTTTTTACTTTACATACTTTCTTGAGTCACATGCTTAACTACTTTATTTTTAACTTCTCTTTTTTTAATGATTTTTTTTTTGAAGAGAGAGGGACAGTTCGAGAGAGAGAAAGAGGGAATCAATTTTATTTAGTTTTTCATGTAGTTTTTGTTGCTCCAACACTTCACTGTGTTCATGGTGCTAGAGCTAAAACCCATGTCCTTCCACATGCCAGGCAAGTGCCATAACTGCTGAGCCACCGCTCCAGCCCAGTAACTTTTGCTTTTTTTTTTTTTAAATAAATTAATTTGAAGGGCAAAGTGGTGCACACCTGCAATCTCAGCTACTCAGGAGGCTGAGGCAGAAGGATCACAAATTCTAGGCCAGCCTCAGCAACTCAGTGAGAACCTGTCTCAAAATAAAATATAAAAACAAGGACTGGAAATGTAGCCCAATGGGAGAGCACTCCTGGGTTCAATCCTCAGTAACAATGTATGTATATATGTGTGTGTATATATATATAATATATATAAATATACAATTAAAAAATAAGTTTATTTAATTCATGTTTTTCTTGAGTAATACTTCAGATATAATTTATAGTTTTTTAATTTATAATTTTGATATTTAACTATCATTATATATTTCTAAAGAGCCTAAAATTTCAATTTTATTTTTCTCTTTACCTCTAAAGTCATGTATGTAGCATAACAACAAAAATAAAGGAAAAAATGGAAAATTGGAGGAAGAAGCAGGAAAGGAAAAGGAAATGTCACAGAAGGTATTGAAGGTGGTGTTAATATTTCTACTTACATCTTCAACCTAATGAGGTAAAACTTAAGGTAGAAGCGCCGTATAATCTTTGGCTTAGTTTAAGAAAAAATTTCATAAAATTCTGAGTTGTTCAAAAATCGGGAAGAACTGGCTTTTAAATAAGTCCCCCTTCCCAAGGTGCTTAAGCACAGGGATAAGTGATTATGCACTAGATATTATAAAAGAGATGGAAACATGGAGGGGGCTAAATTACTTTTAAGATCTTTCTCACTGTTTGCATCCTATCATATAATTTAGTCTAATATAAAGTACGACAAATGGTGCCACAAAACTATTTTTAATTCAAGTAAACCCCCTACTGTAATATACTCCCTGGGAAATTGAGAATGCTTTATTGAAATATAATTGTGTTAAAATTAATAGTTTGCTTAAAACCACATTCCTAATCTGCAGGAGTTGTAGAATAAACAGAGATGAGACTGATTTTCTCTATAGTTTATTAATAAGTCAAAAGAAACAAGGAACAAGGAGAAGCATTTAACCCTCTTCCTTTTCTTGTTGGTGGGTCTTCCACACTGTTTTCCCTTAGTATGTCGTTTCGGACTTGGAGTTAGCAACTGAGTTATTTGAGGTACAGATGGAAACCGAAAGCATAGAAGTTGCTTGAAATACAATACATAAAGTGTAAGTTTTTCACCTATAGCTCAGGTTAGTACTGTCAATTTTTTCCTTATACTTCTATTCCCAGATCTTTCATTCAAGCGGGGTAATTGGCCTCTAATCCTTCATGTGACTCATCAGTTTCCTACTCTTAAGAACTGAACCAGCCACTTGCAGGACTGGCCTTCTCACATTCTAATAGGATGCATAAAAGATTTATTTCACAAGACACTGACTTTTTAAAATTTAACTTCATATACTTAGCTTCCTTTTGGTATCTGTAATGGTATAGTCTATTTGTCCGAAATTTTATGTTCATGACATCCTGTGCTAGACTACTGTCAGAATCCTTACCTGGGGCTTAGAATCTAGGGAGCCTATCCATGCATGGAAACACACCCTGTGATCCCAGCAGCTCAGCGGTGGGGCTGAGTCAGGATTGCAAGTTCAAAGCCAGCCTCAGCAATTTAGCAAGACCATAAGCAACTTACTGAGACCATTTCTCAAAATAAATAATAAAATGGGCTGGGAATGTTACTCAGCGGTTAAGCACCTTGGGTTCAATCCCTGGTACCCGTCCCCCCAAAAAAGAATGAAGCTTGGCAGTCTGGACAGACCTCAGCTCCTTCCTGCTATTTGCAAGTTCTTGGCTCTCTAATTTCTGACTTCCTGCCCTTTCTCCATAAACCAACATGCATGTAATCCCTCTTTATTACAGTTAGGAGGCATGCCTGTTATGTAAACTATCCTTCCATAAATGTTACGTTGAAGCCTTTGTTTGCCATTTGTTTAACCAGTGAAACTTTAACCCTATTATATATAAAGACCTTCACGTCTACCAACTCTACAATAAATAGCAAAGTTGATTAGGTGATGATATGGATGAATATATTTCTAAAGAAAATTATTATGAATAAACCAACTTAACAATTGTCTAAACTGTTAAGATAACCTAGACAATGACCTAAGTGTTTCACTGGGATTTTTTTTTTTGTTTGTCTGTTTGTTTGTATGTTTGTATTTTAATTCTCTCTTCTCTGAATGAAATCACAGAATTCATGGTCCCAAATAAATTTTGTCTTTAGTTTGGGAACAAAAACAAGATGCTGGTTTTATCTAGGGTGATTAATCTATTGTGAAGTTACCTCATCAGGAACAAAATTAAAAGGCCGGTGTAAAAAGTCCCAGTGGAAGCACGGTGTCTCTGGTTCTTAGGCAACTGGTACATGATTTTTCACGTTTATCACTCTGGAATCCATGAGAACTTTGAAGATAAAGAATTGATTTTTACACATCTTTATACTCCAAGCATTCAGCACAATGTCAGACATATCATAGATGCCCAAAATAGATTTGTTGAAGGCAAGCACTTACATTTTCTTTGGTACTTTGATTATCATTACATTTCACTTCCACCATGTCTGCATTCTGGAAATTTCTTCATCTATTCATTCAATAAAAATTTGCTTAGTATCTACTCTGTTGCAGACCCTGTTCAAGGCACTAAGGATTCAGTGAATAAAACAAAATCCTTGCTATTATGTAGCTTATATTTAATTGGGGAAAGAAACCATCGTCAAACAAAAAAGTGTAATGTGATTTCAAGTAGCAGTTAATACTATGCAGACAAAGCTGGTAAGGGGACAGAGAACAGCAATTAGATGCTATTTTAGAGAGGATAGTGATGTGTGAGCAGGGATCTAAATGAAGTGAGAGAGGGGCCTGTGAATGTTTGAGTGGAGAGAATTCCAGCAGAAAGCCAGCAAATGCAAGGCTCTGAGATGTGAGCAGGCAGGGGTGTTTGAGGAGTAGCAGCTGAAACACAGTGAGCAAGAAGACTGTAGAAATTAGGTCAGAATGGCAGGCAGATATCAGATCACCCGGAGCATTCTAGCCATTGTTCTAATTTAAATTTTATTTCAAGTAAGCCATGGGTAAATTGTTTTGAATCAAGTCTACTTTGAGAGATTCACTCAGATTGTTCTGAGACTATACTGGGTGGATAACTGTGGGTAGTAGGCAGAGAAAAGGAGAGTAAGACCAGTTAGGAAACTCTCGCAAGAGTCAAAATAGAGCTGATGAAGGTGGGTAGAACCAAGATAGACCCAAAGAACTTTCTGGGTAAGGAAATATGAAAAAATGGGAAGAGCCTAGAATGAGTCCAGAATCCGGGGCCACAAACTTCAGGAGAACATGGTATCGGAGTAAACTTTGAAGGGAAAATCATGGGCTCCATACCAACTAGGTAGGAAAGTCAGGTACACATTTGGATAAATGTTATACAAGAGTGAGGTCTAACAGAGGCCGTTGATTTAGGGTGCCTTAGTGTGGCTCAGAAACCAGGTTGAGAAAGCTCGAGGAACTATTTGCATCAAAGGCCAAGAAGTTCAGATGAAATGCAGACTGAACAATGAGTCTCAGATTTGATTATGAGGTGTCCTTAGTGCTTTTGATAAGAGCCCCTTGGAGTGATGAAAGCAATTTCAAGGACGAAAGGAAGGAAGTAGAGAGAACAAGTGCAAAAGGCATTGTTTATTTCACCCTTGCTAAATATGAAGTAAAGAAATTTATCCCTATTTTGACTTTTTTTTCTATTTTTTTTCTTTGCTCTATGGCTTTGCAATAAGCCAGAATTCCATCTCTCTATTCACATCTGTATAATCAGATTCGTGTGTGTGTGTGTGTGTGTGTGTGTGTGTGGTGCTGGGAATTGAACCCAGGGCCTCAGGCACATGAGGCAACTGCTGTGCCACTGAGCTACCTCCACAGCCCACATGAGCATGTTCTAATAGTCGATAGATACTCCACGAATCAGCAACATGGTACAGGCCAAGGAGTAACAATGCACTGTATTTGCAGGAGACATGCTAAAGAAGAAAGCTCTGAAGTACTGGACATAAAGTGAAATATAAAATGCTGAAAGCTACAGTAGTACTCTTATCCTGGCTGACCTCTTGGTAAATTCTATGTAGTGAAAAGCAAATTGCTTTGAGGTGAAATGGTTTCGAGGATGGTGAGGTCTCAGTGACAAAGCCATCTCTGGCTATGAAAACTTTTCATGATTTTCTTTCTCCCTTCCGCTTTTCTGCAGAGTATTAAGACTACATTTTAAGGGCTGGAGCAGTGGCTCAGCGGTTACGGCGATTGCCTGGCATGCACAAGTACATGAGTTCAAACCCCAGCATCATGTGCACAATGAAGTCTCAAAGCAACGAAGGCCATGTGAAAAAAATTAAATAAAATTGATTCGCTCTTTCTCTCTCTCTCTCTCTCTCACTGTCCCTCTCACTTTAAAAAAAAAATTAAAAATAAAAAAAAAAGGTACACTGTAGGATGGTCTGAGATTAGAGGGGAAAAAGCAAATGACAGATGAAAAAGTATGCACCGAATTGGGGTAATGTTATCGTTTGGATCGTCAAGGTCACCAGAAAGCTCATGTGTTGAAGGCTTGGTCCCGGCTGAAGGGAAGTGGTACAAGCTAGCTCTAGGGCGGGGGTGGAGTTGGAGGAAATAAGACCCTGGAGGAGTGCTGTCCCCAGCGCTTCCTCTCTCTGTCCCTCTTTCCTGACTGACAGGAAGAAAGCAGCTTTGCTGTACCAAGCACTCCCTGCCACGATGACCTGCCTCACCACAGCCCCAGAATCGACCAAGCCAAGTGACCACGGACTCAGACCTGAAATTCCAAGTCAAAACAAATGTCTCTGCCTGTAAGCTGATTTTCTCAAGGGTTTTGAGACAGTGATGGCAAGCTAACACAGATAATGTCTCAAATGCCTCAAGTTTTTAAACACTCTAAATGCCGGGGACTGGACAGGGCTTGACCAAATCAACATGGCCCTCTGCTTAGGAGCAAGTTCACGGTCCATAGAGTGAACCACTAAACAGACAAAGAGACGTCATTTGAAGTTCCATGAAATGGGAAGAACGGAGTGTGCTTAGAGGAGTTTTTATGAGGCGCCTAACAACCTAGGCAGCTGGATGAAGTTTCTAGACAAAATGGGATTTAAACGGATTCTGGAAGGATGCATCAGAGTGAGGAAGAGACTCATTACACCCCCAAGACGACCCAGTGCTGTTGATGTGCCATCTTCAACGCTGTTAGATTATTTTTTCTATGTTTTTCTCCAGTGAAAGATGGTTTTAGAATACATAGAAAAAGCAAAATGAGGTTTTAATGATATCTGCATGCGCCTTGAAGAGATGTAATGATGATTAAGAGAATGGAAAATGCATTGTGTTAATGTTACTGTGAAAACAGAAAACAAAGTGTGCGGGGTCTAATCTAACCATGGTAACCTTGTTTTTGTCAGTTTACGAAAACCGGTGCTTTTTGTCTGCGCTGAATTTTTTCCCTTTTGTCACCCAGGTAATGTAATCACCTCCTTTTGTGTGGTAATCATGTGCAATTAAATTTGTAACTCTCTGTCCTGTTAGACTGTTAATTAGATGTCTCTTCACTCAAAAAAGCGAATATGTGCTTTTAAAAATATGGCTGTTTTTCTGATTTTGTTTGTCAATTATTATTATTTTTTATTTCTTATTTTTTAGTACCAGAGATTGAACCCAGAGGCACTTAACCACTGAGCCACAGCCCCAGCCCATTTTTATATTTAATTTGAGACAGAGTCTTGCTAAGTTGCTCAGAGCCTTGCTAAATTGCTGAGGCTGGTCTCAAACTTGCAATCCTTCTGTCTCCGCCTCCTGAGTCTCTGAGATTACAGGCATGAGCCACTGCGCCCAGATTGTCAATTATTATTTAGGAATACTGATGCTTGAGTATAAGACAATTTGTTTTGTTCCATTCAAATAAATTTATTCCCACAGTGAATTTTAGTAGAAATTCATTTTATTTATTCTCATTTCTTCATAATGAGATTATATGAGTTGAAGACAAATTTACAGTTAGTAAGTAGCATAGTCTAATCTCAATCAAATTATCATTCCCAAACCATAAAGACCATTTCTGAAGTGGACAGTTTTGTCTAGCAGTTAAGTATCCAATTCTAGAGTGAGATTACCTTGATTCTCCTAGTCAAATACTCTGGAGCCGGTATGGTAGTGCATGCCTATAATCCCAGTGATTTGGGAGGCTGAGACAGAAAGATCACAAGCCCAATGTTACCTAAGCAACTTGTGAGACCCTGTCTCAAAATAAAATATAAAACAGGGCTAGGGATGTATCTCAGTGGTTAGCACCTCTGAGTACAATCCCCAGTACCAAAAAAATAAAAGCTAAGCACTATGGAACTTTGCACTCTTTGCCTAACTGCCCTGCTTTTATATATTAAAAACAAAGAGGAATATGTAATTCATTATTTTATGAGAACTAAATAAAATGTTAATATATGCAGAGCACTTAGAATAGTGCCAGCAAATACCAGTAGCTGAATAAATTCTGGTTATTAATATTAGCATTATTATATATAAATATATTATAATATATGTATGAATTATAAAATTAATTTATATATTATAGTGTATAATGATATAATATATACATTTAATGATATGTGTGTAATACTTATAATATATATTGTAAAATATATATAATTGCTTTCTTACCTAATATTATCTCATATTCACTATCAGCAGATGCAATACACATTTATACTTAATTTATATTAAAATAACTACTTAAATTATTTTTTATTAGAAGTATATAGAGATACAGTTGAGGGGGAAACATTATCAAACCAACTGTAATCAATGTATATATACTTTGTTATCTAGGGGTAATGCTAAAACATGGATGACCACCTTGGGTTTCACCTGTTGCAGTTTCCCCCAGAAGAACTCATGCATTAAATGAGTATCTCGTGGAGGAATGACATTGGCTTCTGGGATGGTTCCCCCATCCTCCCAATCACCAGACTCCTATGAGTTCTTCATACACCCTCCCCCCCTCCCCAACTACTTAAAATCTTAATAACAAATCTTTTTTCTTTTTAAGAGCAAGAGGGACAGTGAGAGAGAGAAAGAGAGAATCAATTTTCTTTAGTTTTTCACATGGCCTTCGTTGCTCCAACACTTTGTTGTGTACATGGGGCTGGGGTGCAAACTGGCATCCTTGAGCATGCCAGGCAACCACCATAACTGCCCAGTCACCACTCCAGCCCCATCTTTTAATTTTTATTGCCCTGAAAATTTCATTCTCAGTCTCTTCATCAGTTCTACCAAACATGGATTGCCACAGATTAACAAATTTCTAAGTATATATATTTGAAATATTACCTGTGCAAATTATATTGTATATATGCAAAATAAAATACTATATAGTTTTAAAAAATTCAGCTGAGGATATGGCTATGGCTAAGTGGTAAAGCAAACCTAGGTTCAATCCCTGGTACCAAAAAAAATGTACAAACTGGTATGATATATATTAACTCTAGGAGGTTTGCATAAGGGTGTTTTATTATTTTTTTTTAATCTTCTTTCATTTTTTTCAGGTAAAAGTAGTATTTTTAATGAGATATCTTTATAACCAGAACTTACATCTATAATTTTGATAAATGATACACGAACAAGATTTTTGGTCTTTGTAGACTTGGGCAAGACTTGCGTGGAGAGAGGAGATACAGATGAGCAAGGTAGGCTATATTGTCCTGTTAAGTTTACTCCACAGTCAGATGTGCTGGAAAGCTCCTTGGTGCCTTAGGATCTTCAAATGTCAAAATCCACGCCCACTTCTGCCCCATCCTATAGCACCCCTGTAGACACACAGTTGCTCTTCACCAGCTCTCAGTCATCCGTCAGATCCCATCTCAAATATCACTTCCTGATAAAGCACTCCAGGACTACTCCAATCCCATCAAATCAGAAACTACAGTACATATAGGTCTTTTGGTGGTCGACTTTCTCTCTTCCCAGCATTAACATTCCATGAGAGAATCGTTCCATTGCTCAAAACAAAACACTTTAGGTCACACTTGCTTGCCTTTTCTCCCACTTCCCATAGTTAATCGTCAGCAAATCCCATTGGCTCCACCTTGAAAGTTTGTTCAGAACCTCATGTTCACTGCTATATCACGATGAAGGTGATTCAACCCACCAGCTCTGTCCCCTGGTAATCACCTCCCGCCTCTGCCTCCTCCAGATCGTTTGCCACCAAGCAGCCAGACAGATCATTTGGAAACCAAAATCAAAATTCTCATTTCTGGGCTGGGGCATAGCTCAGTGGCAGAGAGCTTGTATAGCATGTACAAAGTCCTGGATTTGATCCTGAACACTAGAGGTAGATGGGACATTACCTGCTATCTCTCAGGTCTCTTCTCCTAACTGTCAGGGCTCAGAAAATGACACTCCAGGGAAGGGAAAGGAGGAGGTACTGAAGAATGAAATTGACCAAATTATATTCTGTGCATCTATGCATTTATGAATGCACAAATATGTAACAATGAATTTCACTAATATCATAATTATAATGCACCAATAAAAATAAAGTTTTAAAAAGAAAATGACACCCTGAATTACGGTGACTGAGAAAGCCGAGTTCTTTGAACTAGAGGCATTGGAAGCCCTGAGAAGCACACTCTCTTTCTGACTTTGTTTCCTGTTTTCCCTATGAAGCAAGTCATAGAAACCAGAATTCCTCTTTCTAAAGGTGCATCATACAAACTCTCACCTCCTCAAAGCAACCCACAGAAACTCTCTCCTTTCAGAGCTGTGGCTCAGTGGTTAGAGCACTTACCTGGCATACATGAGGACCCAGGTTAGAACTCTAGCACCACATACCAACTAAATGTCAGTGAAACAAAGGCCAGATGAAAAAACAAAATAAAATAAAATTGATATCTTGTTTCTCTCTCTCTCTCAGTTTAAAAAAATAAAATAAAAAGAATTCCTTGAACAGAGCTATGCCCCATGCCCAGAAAGAGGGAACACTAATGTAAAGAAACCAAGAAAAAACTAAGCAGACAAGCCTTTCTGGGTTTCCCCTTCAGTTACCATTAGATCAGACTTTTTTCCCCAATTATATTTCTATATAGTTGTCCATTGTTCATCAAACCTCGGTTAAAAAATGACAGTTATAGCCAACCATGGTGGTGAATACTTAAAATTCCTAGCTACTGGGGAGGCAGAGGAAAGAAGAATGCAAATTCAAGACCCTGACTTAAAGTAAAATGAAAAAGGGGGCTGGAGCGGTGGCTCAGCAGTTACCATGCTTGCCTGGTATGTACAATGATGTGGGTTCAAACCCCAGTACCATGTACACAACGAAGTGTTGGAGCAACAAAAGCCACATGAAAAACTAAAAACAAAATTGATTTTGTCTTTCTCACTCTTACTGTCCCTCTTTCTTTAAAAAAAAAA
>PVKS010036152.1:0-19478 GCA_004027875.1 Aplodontia rufa | reverse complement strand
CACAGCAATATCTATGTTCATAGCAGCTCAATTTACTATTGCTAGACTATGGAAACAACCCAGATGTCCCTCACTGGATGAATGGATCCAAAAACTGTGGTACATATATACCATGGAATTTAACACAGCAATTAGAAACAATGATATTGTAGCCTTTGTAAATGGATGGCTATGGAAGAAATTATGCTGAGTGAAATCAGCATAACCCAGAGAACCAAGGTTTGAATGAATTCACTCATCTGTGGAGGCTGGAACTAGACCCTGGCCATTGAGAAAGGTGGTCTATTATCATCTGTTAAGTCCGGATTAGGTGTAATGTTACACAACCTAATATGTTTTTAGAGATGTTGTGGGAAGGGGAAGGGAGGGATAAGTGTGGGTAATTGGGGTGGGGCACTCTTGGGAGTAAATCTAATCTTCAGAATCTATAGACATTTTATATTATTTTGTTAAAGACTTGTATGAGTTTTCTACAAATAAATTTCTCAATAAAAAAAGAGAGCAAATGTAGCAACTAAAATTTTTTTTCATTAAAGAGATAGAGATGGAGATTCTGGAAAAAAAATAAAGCAGATCTCCTGGAAATAACAATTTAGTTGCAAATATTACCAATAGATTAGTTTATGTGGAAAACAACTTCAGGTATTGAAGAAATAATATGTAAACTTAAGAACTCAGAAAGCAGCAACAAAAATAAAATTAAATAAGTGAAAGGCCATGATTAGAATTTACAATAACTTTTATATATCATTAAGAGCCCAAATTAAGATCCAGATAAGATGTAATGCTTTACAATCTAATTTTTTTTTAGAGTTATAATGGGAAGGGGAAGGGAGGGATAAGGGAGGGTAATTGGGGGGGCACTCCTGGGGATAATTGCAATATCCAGAATGTATACATATTTTATACACATTTTATATTAGTTTGCTAAAATCTTGTAAGGTTGCTCAAAATAAAAAAAAATTTAAAAAAATAGAGTCTCCCCCCCCCAAAAAAAGAGTCATTGGACATGAAAAGGGAATGGAGAAACAGGATAATGACATTAAAAACATTTTCAGCAAAATACAAATTTTTTAAAAATTCTAAAATTTTGGAATGAGATGAACATCTAACTTCAAGAGGCATATAAACATAAATAATGAAATTGGAAAAGAATCTTCCAAGTGCCGGGAAATGGAAGGCATAAAGGTCAATAATCATTCAGGTCAATAATAATTCACAGGTTGGGGAGCTTGCTGCTGAATACAAGATTCCAAATAGTACTCCAGCACAAGTAAGGGAAGAGACTAAAAGCCACCAACCCATTCCCAAAGTCCCAAAGTGAAATAACCACTCAGGCCCCACTACCTGGCACTGACCAATGCATCCATCCAGTGTAAAACCACTGAAAAAACAATTTGATTGATAGTCTCACACACTAAATAAGGAGAAAAAGTAGCATCTTCAATTCAAGGAACAAGAAGAAGACCTTCAAAAATAAGCAAAAAGACAAACAATGCTCCTCCCAAACCCACAATTCCCAAACCAAAAGAGTCCACAGATTGGGAGCTGGATGAAAACCTAGAGAAAAGTAACAATAATTTGATTATTAAAAAGATCAAAGAATTAAAAGAAAATTTAAGAAAGGAAATAAGAGAAAAATCATAGGAGCTGAAAGACCATTTTGACAAAGAAAAATACAGAACAGAGACATATCATAACTCAGAACAGAAGAACACAGTCAACCAAATTAAAAGTTCAATTGAAGATTTTAATAACAGATTAAACAGTAGAAAACACAATTTCAGCTTTAAGAAAGAACTTATGATAATGATGACAGGTTGAGTAATGAATGCACAGAAGACAGAAAAGAAAAAAGTGTATTGAACATGAACAGAATTTCCTAGAAGTATGGGATGAAATCAGAAGAACAAATCTGAAAGTAATTAGGATTGAAGAGAACATTAAACAACAAATGAAAGGAACAAAGAACATCCTCAATGAAATAATTAAAGAAAATTTCCCCATAGCAGATATGAGACAAATATGCACATTCAAGAAGTGTATAGGACATCAGATTTAGCCAAATGAGAAATTCAACAAAACACATAATATTCAAAATGATTAACAGATACTACAAGGAAGGAATATTGAAAACTGCAAGAGAGAAATACTAAGTCATATTCGGAGGATATCCAATAAGAATCACTTCTGATTTCTCAACTCAGACGCTAAAGGCAAGGAGAGCTTGGAACAAGATGTTCCAAACCTTGAAAAATAATAAATTTAGTTGAAGTTACTGTACCCCACAAAGCTCAGATTCAAATTCAAAGAGGAAATAAAAACATTCCATAATGAACAAATTAGAAATATGCATGAACACAAAAGTAGCACTACAAGTACTATTCAAGGACAAACTGCAAATAGAGGAACAAGCAAACAATTCCCAACATACACAAGCAGAGGAAAGTCAATAAAAGCCTAGCCCACTAAAAGATAACCAAGGCAGTACAAAATACAGCAAAGATCATAATGGCAGGAAACCACAATCGCATATCTATGTAACACTGAACATGAATGATCTCAATGCCCCAATCAAAATATACTGATTAGCTGTTTGGATCGAAAACCAAAATCCAACAATATGCTCCTTACAGGAGATGCACCTTATAACCAAAGACATTGACAGATTGAAGATGAAAGGATGGAAAAAATAGGCTTATGGCCCAAGAACACAAGCTGATGTTATGATATTTATATCCAAAAGGTAAATTTCTACCAAAAATTAATTAGAAGAGACAAAGAAGGCCACTGCATTTTAGTAAAGGGAACAACACAACAAGGCATTGTAACCATACTAAACATCTACACCAAACATCAGTGCCCCCAAATACCTGGAAAAACACTCTGTGCCATAAAGTCCTTTCTAGACTACAACAGAATAATACTGGGGGAATTCTTTACACCTTTATCATCAATAGAAAGATATTCTAGGAAAAAATTCAGTAAAGATAACCCCAGCCTAAATGCTCTATAGATCAAATGGACTTAACACACATCCATAGAAAATTTCACTACAAAACATCTCAATTTACCTTCTTTTCAGCAGCACATGGATCTTTAAGCAAAAGAGATCAGATTCTGGTCCACAACACAAGTCTTAGCAGAAAAAAAAGACACAAATCACATGAATATATGGAGACTAAATAGTACCTTCTTAAATAAACTGTGGAACCAAAAGAATCTGAGAACTGAAATCAAGACATTCTTGGAAGGAAATGAGAATGAACACTCTACTTATCAAAATCTCTGGGACAGTATGAAAGAATTCCTAAAAGGAAAATTTATATCACTGAGTGTCTACATCAAAAATATAGAGAGATCCCAAATAGATAAGTTTGTGTTTCACCTCCAATTCTTACAAAAAGAGCAACAACCCAGTCCCAAACCTAATAGAGAATAGGAAATAATCAAGAGTAGAGTGAAACTGAGAATGAACAAACAATACAAAGAATCAATTAAATGAAGAGCTGTATATTTGAAGAAATAAAATTGACATACTCTAGCCAGTTTCTCTCTCTGTCTACCTCTCTCTCTCTCTTTCTCTCACATACAAACACACACACACACACACACACACACACACACACAAAGAATGAAAAGAGCAAATAAAATCAGAGAGAAAAATAGAAACATCACTACTGACTTTTCTGAAATACAGAGGATTATCAGAACATATTTTGATAAAAACTATATTATACCAATCTGGATAATTTGGAGACAAGGACAAATTCCTAGCCACATGTGACTCTCCCAAAATGATGCAGGATGATATAGAAAACTCAAACAAAATAACATCAAGTAATAAAATTGAAATAGTAATTGGAAGTCTTCCAAAAAAGAAAAGCCCAGGACAATAAATTCTCAGCTGAGTTCAACCAGATATTTACAGAAGAACTAACCATGTTTCTTTATCATTACTCCAAGACATTCAAAGAGATGGAACCTTCCAAAACACTTTTTATGAGACAATCATAACCCTGATACCAAAACCCAACAATGACACATCAAGAAAAGAATATTACAGATCAATATCCCCAATGAATGTAGATTCAAAAATCCATAATAAAATGTTAGTCAACTGCATTCAAAAACACATAAAAAAGAATACACCACAAAGTTGTCTGCATTACAGGAATGCAAGGATGGTTCAACATATACAAATTAATAAATGTGATACATCACTTAAGCAGAATTAAAATAAAAAACCACATGATCATTTAAATTGATATAGAAAATATCTTTGGAAAAAAAACCAAAAAAACATTAGTGTTCAAAATACTGGATAAGTAAGGGATCAGAGGACCTTACCTTAGCCTTATAAAGGCCATTTATGACAAACCCACAGCCAACAATATACTAAACAGATTAAAGCTAAAGCATTCTTGGGCTAGAGTAGTGGCTCAGTGGTTGTGGTGGCTCAACGGCTGAGGTGCTTGCCTGGCATGCACAAGTACATGAGTTTAAACCCCAGCACCATGTACACAACCAAGTCTCAGAACAACAAAAGCTCCATGTAAAAACTACATTAAAATTATTTCTCAATCTCTCTCTTTTTTTCCCCCTCTCTCTCTCACTGCCCTTCTCTAAAAACAAAACAAAATAAAACAACAACAATAACAAAACAAAAGCAAAAAACAAAGCTAAAGCATTCCCACACTGAAATCTGGAACAACACTTTCATTCAATATAGTCTGCAAAACCCTAGCCAGAGCAATCAAAAAAGAGAAAGATCAAAGGGATAAGAAGTACGTATCATGTACTGGCAGGAATAATAAGAGTACTCCTAGAATTGGATTTTTTTTTAAAACAACTCTGTTGAGATAGAATTAATGTACCATAAAATTTACTTACATATGTGCACAATTATAAAGTGACAGAGTTTTAAATAAAACATGGAAGTCTGATTTCAGAATTTTTTCATCAACCCAAAAACAATATCCACACTTTCTTAGCAAGCATCCTGATGTGTTTCACACACACAATATAATTTTATTTGGCATCAAATATTGACATGTGCTGCAATGTGAATGAATCACTAGGCTGAACTAAATAAGCCAGGTATGAAAAACCACATCTTGCCCTACTCCCATGTCCTTAGGGAGACATTACTTTCTGTCTCTCTCTGGGGAGGTTGGATCGGGATGTGGTTGCAGGCCTAAAATTGGGATTAAATATATTATATAACAATTACAACTAGGTATGACTTTGAAAGACTGGAGAAGTCAAGTCCCAATGGGTGGAGCTGTAATCCCTGCATCATTTTATGAACTCTGTGTGGATGTAGTGCTCTAAGGTACACATATACGTATATTCCCAGGTGACAGTCAATGACTTGATTGGAATATTGGAGAAGTGGTTGTCTAAACCAGAGGCATGGTGACGGTCATGTGGGAGAGGGCATGTTGTGGGATAAAATTAGTATTATAATTAAATAATCACCCAAACCTACCCCACACAGAAGTGCAAAAGTGGCACTGAACAACCAAGAGAAAAACCCTCACCGTTGTCATTATTGATGTTGTCTTGTGTTTGTCCTTTGCTGTTACAAAACTGCAGTGAGGGACATGACCTGAAATCTACATTTATATGCACAATGACATCTACTTCTATTTTTCTTTTACCTTGTCCATTAAAGATACATGTAATGCTATTTACCAAGAAATTCATTTGTAATAGCCTGTGTTAGTTTAAGGTTTTTGAAAAACTAAATAAAACACACAAACAAACAAAAACAATCAAGAACAGATGAAAGATTATTAACAGAAATCACTGTGGAGGCAAAAGGGAAGAAATCGGAGGAGGCAAGGAGAGTCTTCAGAACACAGTGCATCTCTGACTCCTGTGAAGAAGAGCTTCGAGGACGGATGGCTGAGTCTGCTTCAGGACTTGTTTCTTTCATGCTTGTTTTGCAATTTCCCATCAGTGTCACATGACCTTGATTCCTGCGTGTGCTAAGCAGTTCTTGAGAACAATTAAGACATGTCTTCCAGCTTTGTTTCAGCTTTTCACCAACACCTTGGCCATTGTATATATTTACATTATCCAAAAACCCTTCCTTATCCATGAGCCAGATTTAATAAAACCTTTAGAAATTTAATTGGGATTAATATAATTTTACACAATTGCTCTAAAAGAAATAACATCTTTTAGTTGATTTGATTTGCTTAGGTAAATCTGTCTTTTTTATGGAAGTAACAAATATATATTTGATAGTCTTTTAGTGATTAAGATTTTCTGCTTTTATATGTGTGAAAGTCTAAAAGTACTGCCAAAAAAGGGAAAAAATTGTTTAGGATGACCTTTTACTTTGTCCTAGCCATTTTGAAGACAACAGAAGTCTTTGGCTTGTGTTGCTATTATTTAACATTTCAACAGTTTTCTGTGTAAGTAATCTCATCCTTTTTTTCTCTGCCTGCTTTATTGATTTTATTTTCCTTTGACAATCACTTGTTTGGCTACAATGTGTCAAAATTGGATTTATTCTTCTTATTTCTGTGGGTTTCTGAAATATAATGATTTGTAATTTTTTCCTTCAAAATTTTGTACATGCTTAATCATACATTCTTGAATATGAACTCTCCTATTCCTTATTGCACTAACATTTAAAACTGGATTATACTTCCTTAATTTATACACCAAGGTTTAATTCTACTTTTATAATATCTTCATCTCTTCCTCTCTGTGCTGTTTTTTAATAATGTACTTTTTATTAATTTTTCAGAGGTGTATATGATATATTATCCATGGAGTTTTAATTTCAAATATTTAATTTTTATTCTGTAAATATTCTTTCCTTTTAAAATATGGCTTCCTTTTCCAGTGTCTTTTGTTTTATCAATTTTGTTTCTTCATTTGCCTAGATATATGAAATTATTAGAATATTGTAGTCACTATCTAATAATTCTTAAATATTTAATAATGATAAGCTCTTTTCTACTGACATGTGTGCTTAATATTGTCATTGCTTGTTTGTTTTTAGTCCTGTGATCTTTTCTCAGTTCATAATTTTAAAATATTTTGGGCATTTATTTTTAAATTTTTTTAATTGACAAATAGTACATTTTTTAATGAAAAATAATTTTTTTAAGAAAGAGGGACAAAGAGAGAGAAAGATGGATTTAAATTTTATTTAGTTTTGTGGCTTTCATTGCTCTGACACTTCATTGTGTAGGTAGTGCTAGGGTTCGAAGCCACATCCTCATGCATACCATTGATACCATGTAATCATTGAACCACTGCTCCAGCCCAGAAAAAAACATAATTTTTAATACACATGGCAATAGTATATACAATGATATACTTTTAAAAGCTTGATAAGCACCTCATTTTAACTCACTTCTAGTGTGTCCCCTCCTTTCCTTCCATCCCCTGTTCTTTTTAGATATACTTGGCAATGGGATAAACATTAACATTTTTATAAAAGTACGCAATATAACTTATTCTAATTCAGCCTCTAGTATCTCCCTTCCTTTCTCTCCCCTCTATGGTATTTCTGTTATTTACTAAATAGTTTTTTTTAAGTGACTCATTGATATATATATGTTGATGAGATTCACTCTAATAGGTTCATACATGAACATGAGCAAGTTGTGTGATTCCTTCCATTAATTTGCCCTATTTCATTTCTCTATTTTCTTCCCCTTTGACTACTCCTTTGTTCTTTTCTTTATTTCAAATTAGTGTCTGCATATTAGACAGAATATTTGGCCTTTGCTTTTTCGAGGCTGGCTTATTTCACTTAGTATGTTTTCCTTTAGTTCCATCCATTTGCTATCAAATAACATAACATCATTCTTCCTTATGGCTGAGTAGTACTCCATTCTGTGTATATGCCACATTTTCTTTATCCTTTCATCAGTTGAAGGGCACCTTGGTTGGTTCCATAGCTTAGCTATTGTGAACTGAGCTGCTATGAATATTGATATGGCTATATCCCTGCATATGCTGCTTTTAGGTTCTTTGGATAAATAGCAAGGAGTTGGATAGCTGAGTCAAATGGTGAATCCATTCCAAGTTTTTTGAGGGATCTCCAAACTGCTTTCCAGAGTGGTTGCACCAGTTGTCAGTCCCGCCAACAATGTGTAAGTGAACCCTTTTCCCCACATCCCCACCAACATTTACTGTTGTTTGCATTCTTGATTACTGCCATTCTAACTGGAGTCAAGTACAATCTCAGTGTAGTTTTAATTTTCATTTCTCTAATTGCTAGAGATTAAAAAGACAGTACACCATGACAAAGCAGAATTCATTCGAGGTATGCAAGGTTGGTTCAATATATGGAAGTCAATAATTCATCACATGGACTTCAATACAAGAATCACATAATTATTTCAATAGATGCAGCAAAAACATTTGACAAGGTGCAACACCCATTTATATTTAAAACACCAGAAAGGAAGGAACTTACCTCAACATAGTAATGGCCTTATATGACAAACTTAAGACCCACATTATTCAGAATGGAAAAAATTGAAAGTATTGCCTCTAAAAACAGGAAGTAGATAAGGATGCCCACTTTACTACTCCTACTCAACATAGTCCTTGAAACTCTAGCAGGAAAAATTAGGCAAGAGAAGAGAATTAAAGGGATAGGCAAAGAAGAGTTCAAACTATTGTTATTTTCTGATGGCATGATTATATATTTAGATAATCCAAAAAGCTTCACCAAAAGAATTCTAGAGCTCATAAATGAATTCAACAAGGTAGCAGGATACAAATATTTATCGTGTAAAGCATGATAATTTGACATATTTATACAATATCAAATGACTAAATAAAATGGATTAACATAAACCTTAACTTGCCCACTTACCAATTTTTAGTACAGAGTACACAAAATCCACTGTCAGCAATTTTCAAGAATGTAGTACTTTGCTCTTTTCTAAAGTCCCCATGTTGTACTATAGAGCTCTTGAACTTATTCTTTCTAACTGAAGGTTTGTATATTTTTAACCAACCTAGCCTATATGCTCACCCCCTACACTTGATGACCATCACTCTATTTTGTGCTTCATGCTGAATGAGCAGAAGCAATTGGTCACAGTAAACCAGACGTGTTGGTTGACATTCATGTGACATGTCCAGAGTGGGCAAATGCATAGAAACTAAAATCAGATTACCAGTTGCTAGGGGTTGGGGCAAGAAGGAAATGGAGTATGGCTGATGATGATTATAGGGTTTCCTTTTCAGGGATAATGAAAATGTTCTAAAGTTAGTTAATAACAATAGGTGTATAGGTGGGTAAATGAATGAAAATGCATGGAACTGTACACTTTGTAAGGGTGGAATTTGTTCAGATATTTTCTAAGTGTGAGCTATCTCAATAAAGTTATGATAAAAATAAAGAAAAAAAGCTAGTATAGTATAAGAGATGAGGTGCCAATCTTTTATTATAATTAAGTGAAGAAAGTGCCCTGATCAACCAGGTTGCTGCTGAACTTGACTGTTTTAGAAGGAATTACAATTCAAAAATTGTAGCATGGATGATGTTTTCCTTTCATTTCATATCTTGATTTTTTTGTGGTAAAACATTTAACATTAAGATTTACCACATTGACAAATTTTAATTGAACAATACAATATGAATCATTATAGTCACAATGCTATACATCAGGCATTTAGAAATTATTCATCTTGAGTAGCCAAAACTATAAACCTGTTGATTAAAATCTTTCTTTTTCTCTTTCTTCTAGTCCCTGGCAATCACCATATCAATCTTTGATTCTATGAATGTGACTATTTTATATTCCTCAAATAAGTGAAATCATAAAATGTTTGTCATTCTGCTATTGGCTTACTTAATATTGTTACATCTATTTTAAGTTTTAAAATTTGCATACATAATTATACTATACAAAAAGCTGATACGGTTTTGCTAATGGATGTACATTTCTGAGCCCTGTTTATTGGAAAGATTATTCTCCATTGTGTATTCTCGGTGACTTTTCAATACTATTTTTTCCTATATGGTTTTATTTATGGAATCTTTATTCAATTCCATTTTTAAAGAACCTATATTAATAGAACCATGCTATTCTGCTTATTATAGTTTTACAATATAATTTGAAATCAGAAAATGTGATTCATCAGGTTTACTTTGCTCTTTCAAAATTTCTTTATTTATTCAAAACTTTTTGTATTTCCATATCACTTAGGATTTTTTTCTATTTTTATAAAAATATCACTTGAGTATTGATAATGACTGCATTGACTCTGTAGAGTGCTCTGGGTTATATGGACTTTTTCAATAAATTTCTTCCAATTAATGAACATGGAATGCCTTTGCATATATTTGTGTATTCCTCAATTTCTTTCATCAATACTTTATAGCTTCAGTGTACAGCTATTTCATTCCTTTTGTTAATGTCATTTTTACTTATTTTATTTTTTGATTCTATTGAAAATGAAATATTTTCTTTTGGATAATGCAAGAGCATGTAGAAATGCAACTGATTTTTACATTTTTATAGCTACTTTACTGAATATACTCATTGCTTCTAACAGTTTTTGTTAATTCTGGTTTCATTTCTACATAAAATAAATTTTATATCTTACTTTCTATTGGATGTTTCAATTCTTTCCTAATTGCTCTGGCTAAAGCACCATGTTTAATAAAAATGATGAGAGTGAGCATTGTCTTGTTTCTGAGAGTAGAAGAGAAGTTTTCAACTTTTCAGTGTCAGGTACAATGGGAGCAGTGGCCAATCATTCATAGCCTTCATTATATTGAAGTGCATTCCCTCTACACCACTGAGAATTTTTTCATGAAAGGATGTTAGATATTCTCAAATTTTCCTCTGTAGCAATTGAGATGATCACATTTTATATTTTGTTCTATTGATGTGATACAGCATATCATTTGAATAGCCTATGTTGAGTCATCCTTGCAACCCGGAGATAAATCCCAAATCATCATTGTATACAATCATTTTAATGTGCAGTTAAACTCAGTGCTGGTATTTTGTTGAGGAGTTTTTAATTGTTATTTATCAGGAATATTGTTCTGTAATTTTCATTGTTCCTTTATATTTTGTTGTTGTTGCTGTGTCTTTCATGTCAGTATCAGGATAATTTGGGCTTCATAAAGTGAGTTTGGAATTACACTTTTCTCTTCAATCACTTAAAAGAGTTTGAGATTGATTATAATTGATTAATCATTAAGTATTAGATATAATCATTTAGTGAGGATATCTAATCCTGGACTTTATTTCATGCATGCACTTTTTAAAAATTACTAATTCAATGTTCTTACCTGTTATTGGTCTGTATGGACTATACATGTTCGTTGTGATTCCATCTGGGTGAGGTTTATTTCTAGGAGTAAATTCAGTTTTTCTAGGTTGTCCTATTTGGTGTTGTATAATTTATCATATTAGTCTTTTATGATCCTTTGTATTTCTGTCAAATTGCTTATAATGTCTTTTTATAATTTATAATTTTATTTTTCTTAGACAACTCTTTTTTTGCCTAGTTAGTCTAAATGAATGCATATGAAAACATTTAATTGTGGAAAATGCATATTATATATATATATATATATAGAGAGAGAGAGAGAGAGAGGAGGAGGAGGAAGAGAGAGAGATAGAAGAAAAAGAGAGGGAGAGAGGGACATTTATATCTCTTATAGTGGGGAAATGTAAAAGAGCCAAGAGACTGGGGTGTGGGTAATGTGGGAGGCCATTTGGATTAGGATCAGGGGCATATCATACAATCCACACTTAACGGATTGTGCAACAACACAACTCCTCAATAAAATTTAAAAAACTAAATACTAGCTTTTGAAGGTTTTTTTCTTTTGTGTCTCTAGCCTCAATTTCACTCAATTTTACTTTCATAGTTATTATTTCCCTCCTTCTACTAACTTTGGACTTATTTTCTTTAGCTAGTTCCTTCATATGTAAAGTTTACTGTTAATTTGAAATTATTCCTTTTCCTGAACATAGGCATTTATTATGATAAACATCCCTGTGAGAACTGCTTTTGATGAATCCCATAAGTATTGATAAAATGTTTCTATTTTTTTCAGATTTATGCTCCTTTTGATTTTTTTCTTTGATCCATTGATTGTTCAGGAACATGATGCTTAATTTCTTCATATTTGTGACTTTTCTGGGGTTTCTCCCTTATTGTATAGTGTCATACCATTGTGGTTAGAAGTGATACTTATTATGATTTCAGCCATCTTGACTATTTAAGACTTTATCAGTATTCTGACATAGTTACTCTCCTTGGAAACGCTCTGTGTAAGTTTCAGAAGAATAACTTTTGTTTGTTTCTTGTTTTCACTTTGACTTAAAGCCCATTTCATTTGTTATAAAAATAAGTACCTTGCTGTCTTTTGTTTACATTTGTATGAACCATCTTTTGCTTTTATTTCAGCCTGTATATGCATCTTTAAAGCTAAAGATCATATTTTAAGGCAATGTATAGTTGGATCTTGTTTTATATACTTTCATTTTGTCTTGTTAATGAATAATTTAGACATTTATATTTGAAATAATTATCAATATATTAAAGATAATATTGACATCTAATCATAACCTGATTTTATTGGAGTGCCTTTGTTCTTTACTTTTTACCTTTGTTTACCTCTGTGATTTGAAATTTTTTCTGTAGTAGTAATGTGATTCTTTTTCTTTATGTGTATATTGTAACTTTGCTTTTTAATTGTAATTAGGCATACAACAACATATTTAACATCGTAATTTACTTTTCTTTTATTATGGATCTGTTAATTCATATATATTCTTCATACTTTGTCTTTTGTCTTCTAAAGTAGAGTTAAAAGTAATTTATCAGTGACTATTTCATTCTGAGTTTCATTATTCTCCTTGACTGGAGTTCCTATTCTATGCTGTCCAAGTGTTACTCACTAAACGATATAAATACCTCAGAGTGGCATAAGGAAGTGGGAGGAAGTCTAAGAATGGAAAGGAGTAGAAGGAACCAGTTTGGAATTTTTTCTTTCTCCTCTGAATACTCATAGCATTCATAAGTTAGGAAGTAGTCACACAGTGTGACTTCTGCATTACTTCTGTGGATCAGGTTAGAGACAATTCAATATCATTATCCTTTGGCTAAGTATTTCTTTTTGATATTAGCTTAAGAGGATTTATATGAACTTTGCTTAATGTAATTGGTAATGCATCTTGTAATTTCTTCCTGGGTGCATTTGTACACTTATAAATCTTTACTTGGGAGTAAGCATTTCTTCTTGGAAGAGTTAATGCAATTCTATGTGTCACAAAATATACATATAAATATATAATATGTCATATTATTGACATACAATTTTCACAATTATCATAGTATATTTTCATAATTATCATCTTGATGTTCTACAAAATATCATATTGATAATTGACATTGATATACTGCATCTTATCATATCTAATTGCCAGGGAAAATGAAACATTTTGAATGCCTTGGACATATCTGAACAAATGGTGAGAGAAACTCTTCAATTTTCTCAGGTTTTGATGTTTATCCTTTTGGGATCTGGTAGATAATAAACATGTAAATTTGGACATGAAGTAATTGTAACCTAAGTTACCTATTATGATCCATATATAATCTAACTCTTCAAATGATAAAATTGAGCTACAAGACCAATATTCTATTATACAGTGAAAATTGTATGGAAGATATCAACTTAACTGGTCCAAAGGAATAATTAAGTTGGATTTGCTTATGATTCTTTTACACCGATGCTTGCTGAATTGCTTTTTGCACCTCAGTGTAGACCTGCAGCTATATAGAGAGTTCCTTAATACCAGTGTAGTGACCATTAAAAACTTGGATCTACATACAATCAATAAGTGGGTTAGGGAGCTAAACAGAAATTTCTCAACAGAGGAAGTCCAAAAGGCCAATAAATATATGAGAAAATGTTCTACATCACTAGCAATCAGAGAAATGCAAATCAAAACTTCACTGAGATTCTACCTCACTCCAGTCAGGGTGGCAAAAATGAAGAATGCAAATATTAACAGATGCTAGAGGGGTTCTGGAGAGAAAGCAACATTAATACACTGCTTGTGGGACTGCAAACTTATACAGACACTTTGGAAAGCAGTGTGCAGACTCTTCAAAAACCTAGGAATGAAATCACCTTACAACCCAGATATCCCATTCCTGGGTATTTTTCCAGAAGAGCTCAAATCAACATATTACAGAGACACAGCTACATCAATGTTTATAGCAGCTCAATTGATAATAGCTAAACTATGGAACTAACCCAGATGTTCCTCACTGGATTAATGGATTAAAAAACTGTAATACATATATATTACACACACACACACACACACACACACACACACACAATGGAGTTCTACTGTGCTATTAGAGAGAACAATATCATGGCATTTGCAGTTAAATAGATGGAGATGGAGAAAATCATGCTGACTTAAATATCTCAAACACAGAAATTTAAGGGCTGAATGTTTTCTTTCATATGTGGAAGCTAGAGTACAACCTAAGACAGGATGAAATTTAGCTAAGTTTAATTAATAAACTCACCAAAGTTAAAATTTCACATATGCTGGGGAATAATAACTATGAAGGTGTGGGGGAGAAGGAAGGGAGGCAGTGAGAGAAGGGAGGGATAAAGGGGGTTATCGATAACTGGGAACACTTGATTCTCATGAGAAGCCTAACTATACACAGGCAGCCAAAGAAAGTCAGAAATTTCAAGAATTAATATACATGTATATCCTCATTTCTAATTACAGCATGGGGATATTACAGAGGAGACATGAGAACAGGGAATGGTTGAAGAGGGGGGAGAAATACTGGAATAGGATCCACCTTAACTTACTTTGTCAATACTCATGTACGCATGAATATGCAACAACAATTCCCTCCAATATGTGACCATGTTGAACAAATAAAAAAAGAAGTCTCTTAGCTATAACAGTAGAAAAAAAACAAACTTTGATTTGAATATTTGGTTTTTATCATTTCAATTTATAAGGGCTATTGAAAACAACTAGATGTGAGTGACATCTCTAAATGAAAGATGAGCTATGCTAACGTATTAGTCATGATTAGCACATAGTTTTGGCACTGAAAGATAGTGATGTGGAGAAATTGCCCCACTGGGAAGAAATGGAAGCAGTTCACTTTGCTTTGCCTAGAAGAAAGCACGGATCTATATTAATACATAAACAGTTTGATAAGTCTGTTGAAATAGTTAAGTTTAAGATGAATAGCAATGGAAGACGGTGACAAGAAAATCTGAGAAAAAAGCTGGTGATTGTGGTTGACCCTGAGAATGTAAACAGATTATGAAATTATAAATGACCCATTTGAACATTCACCAAAAGTCATCTACCACAGATGATGCTTTAATAATCATATAGGCTAAGGTGCATGTTAATCTCTACTCCCAGCCCTCCAAGTACTTGTTGAATGAGTTCTTATATGAAATGAATAAAGTTGGAGATTATATTTGGCTAAAATAACATGAAATTTCTCACAAAGCTTGTTTTGACTCAGTACTGATAAGCTTCTTTAATTCTGAGCAAAATTTCCACTCTGTGCAGTGTGGGGATCTGTCTGCCACTTAGTAACAGGTTGATTAAACTGGAATTTTTCCACAAAGGAGGAAGGAAAATTTTGTCTCAATGTACTGAATATATATTCTAAATATGCCATTTCTTTCTTAACCATACTATTTCAGCTTGAACCAAACTACTGATTTAAGTGATACCTTATTCTTTTTTTTTTTTTTAAGAAAGAGGGGTCAGTGAGAGAGACAGAAGCAATTTTTATTTAGTTTTTCACATGGCTTTCATTGCTCCGAGACTTGGTTGTGTACGTGGTGCTGGGGTTTGAACTCGCGTACTTCCACATGCCAGGCCAGTGCCGTAACCGCTGAGCCACCACTAAAGCCCCAATACCTTCATCATGATATTCTGTACAAAACTGCTTTAAACAGAAGAATTTATATTACACAACAAACAGCAATAGGTGCGGAATTCACCAGTCTGGATATAAATGGATATAAATGTGATCATCTCTCATGTTTGTCTAACAGAATGGTAGATGGCATCATGATGATTGTTTTATATCTTTTGAAAGATATAAAGGAAGAAGGAATAAAGACAAGACCTTCATTCCCAGGCCCTGGGTATAAAGAGTAGTTTCACTGTGAAAATGGGAATTGTTTTATTGTGAGAATGGGAGAAACTTCTCTCACTATAACACTTAATTGTACAAGTTAAAAAATAAATCTTCCCATCCTCACAACTTTGAGTCTTCTCAGATGGAAATCCTTGTTACTATGGAGGGAATGCTTCTATTAGATAAGAAAACAGTAATTTTATTATATTAGAAATTAAAATTAACTACTGGATATTTGATTTGTCTGGGGTGTATATATATTCAGCTCCTCTAGATTAGTATTTATTAATATTTTAAGGGAAATCAATGAGAATTAAAGCAAATCTACTTCTATGTTTAATATATAAATGTTCAGCTTGGATTGTCATTAAGTGACTCAATTGTTTGAATTGAGAGCATAAATCTCTTGTATATTCTTGTGATGTGTTAGATTATAAAACAATACATGTTGCTTTTTTAATTCTTATGATCTCATGGAATATTCAGGAAATCATAAGGACATGCAGAAGTTTAGAGATTTCAAATATTTTGGATAGGAAAATGTTACTTAAAACATAATTACTACAGTGAAGAATTGTTGTGTCATTGTTGAAGAACTGAGACTACAATCTAAGCCAGACACAATAGTTGACCACTAATTCTTAATAGCACTTATGTGTGGTCATGAGTTAGCTTTTCAATTGACATTGCATAATTAAACTAGATTTGCAATTTCTCCCATTTCCAATGTTTTAAAAATTTCACTAGATTACTACAGATGTTATGCTATTTTGTTTATATGTGTTATTCATCCCCTACTTTTCTAAAAATAAATTTATTTCACTGTTAAATATCATTTCATAAATGTACCAATATAGTAATCAAATTGGTTTCTGATTCTTTTAAGCAAAGTTAAATTAAATTTGTGCTATTTAAAAAAATTAAATGATAATTCTGAGTCTTATATTCTTATTATCCATTTTAGGGATAATAATAAAATTATGAAAATTATGTAGAATAATGTAGTGTTGGCAGAGTTATAACTGCATAAATTTATCCTACTCTTTTGTCTTTTATTCTTATATTAAGTCAATTAAAACTAACATATTTTAGGGTTTTTTTGTTTTAAGACATTAACTGCTGATCTAACAACTGATTTTCAATCTATTTATACTATAATTCTGGATGAAATGCTATAAATATTTATTTATGATTTTAGAGTTTGGAAACATTTTTTTAAATTCCAAAGAAGTACACTATTCACTCATCAAAATGTGTTTGCTCAGTATGTATGATATATATCTCACTGAAGAAAGTACCACATTTTCACAAATAGGCAAGGGTTGATTCTTGCTTTTATGGTGATCTCATTTATGAATCTTACACAAGCAACTAATAATAATTTAATCATTAAATTGCAGTAATTGAGACTGAGATAACCAATGGAAATAACAATAGTTTTCAATTCTTTGTCTTAACTTGTATTAAGTTAATGCATTTCATTGCCCTATATGTTTTTTATCTCCCTTATTAATCCTTTGTTATTTTTAATTCCTGCTTTCTCTCATTAATATTTTGGAAGAAATTTATTTTAAGGGATAAATAATATTTTGTTTATATTCTGACAAAATCTAAATGGAAGTTCAGAGGGGAGGGTAAACATGAGCAAGTTGAGTCTGATTCCTTCCATTAACTTTCACTATTTCATTCCTCCTTCCTCTATTTCCTTCCCCTTTGACTGTTCCTCTGTTCTTTTCCTTATTTCAGGTTCGCTTCCACCTTTCAGAGAGAACATTCAATATTTGATTTTTTTTGGAAAGGCTTATAATGTAGTAAATCTCATCAATATGTAATTTAATGAGTCACTAAAAAATGGGGGAAGGGCTGAAGTGGTGGCTCAGCCCTTATGGTGCTTTCCTGGCATGCAGGAGGACATGCGTTCAAACCCCAATACCATGTATACAACTAAGTGTCTGAGCAACGAAAGCTACATGAAAAAATAAATAAAATTGATTCTCTCTTTCTCTCTCTCTCGCACTATCTCTCTCTCTCTTTTAAAAAAATGTGTGTATAGGGAGGAGCGGTTTAGTAAATAACAGAAACACCAATAGAGGGAAAAGAAAGGAGAGAGGGTTAGGAGATAGTGGTGAGTGAATTAGAATAAGCTATACTGCATGCCTTTACAAAAATTTAAGTATTCAATCCTATTGTCAAAAATATCTAAGAAGAATAAGGAGGGGAGGATAAGAAGAAATGTTGAAACTGAGTTAAAACAAGGTATATTCCAAGCATAAGCCACTATATATGCTATTGTCATGTATATAAAAATGTTCTTCATACGTATAAGAACTATGTCACTATACTTGGGTATTTTAGGAACAATATATGATCCAGAAAAAGAGGCAATGGACTGGAGGATGGGAAGAGGGAGGTGGAGTGGTGGTGCTGGGGAGGATATTGAACAAATTGTATTGCTGTATTGTGTGTATCTCTGAATATGTGACAACATATCCCTTCATTATGTAGAATTTTAATGCACTAATAAAAATAAATAAGAAGAAAGGGGGAGGTAAATATTACAAAATGATTTTTTTTAAATAAGGTAAGGGGAAAATTCAAGAAAAGTGTATTAAGTTACTACCAAGCCAAATGTCTTTGCGAAATAAATTTTGAATTTTAATTAACTATTTATAGGAAAACTGAATAGATATATTCACCAGATGATTAGATATGGATTGTAATAATAATTAATAGTCTTCTACAGGCTAACTAGTAAATGTTGAATTTGCCCATATTGAATAAATACTATTCCTGTACCTGGAGAAAGGAACAGCATGTAGATAGATACTAAATTTCCTTAATTTCACACTATTTTTCCAGGTTTTTGTATTATCAATTTGAAGTGACATTTCCAGACATTAATCATTTGACTTCATTTGGAATCCATTTAGTAGCTTCTAAATCTCTGCATAGCACTTTTCATCTCTTTATTTCTCAGTGTATAAATGGCTGGGTTGAGGAAAGGTGTGAAAACAGAGTAAAACACAGCAAGAAATTTGTCCAGCCAGGTGATGTTCAGTGGCCACACATAGATGAACATACAGGGCACAAAGAAGATCACCACCACTGTGACGTGGGCACTGCAGGTGGACAGGGCCTTAGACGCACCAGTTTTAGAGCTCTGGCGAACAGTGAGAAGAATATACGTGTAGGATATCAGCAACAGAATAAAGCAGGTTACAGCCACAATCCCACTGTCAGCATTCATTAATATTCCCAAATCAGAAGAATCCATGCAGGCCAGCTTGATCACCAGTGGTATGTCACAGAAG
>PVKS010036151.1:0-19551 GCA_004027875.1 Aplodontia rufa | reverse complement strand
TCATACCTCAATTCTTTGCCCTCTCTAGCAAATATTACATAGTGAGCAGTTGTGTTTAGTTTTAGATGCTCGACAGATGAAACCCAAGATGTACTATTTACATACATTTTACAATTAAATTAATTTGGCTTGTTTGAATGCAAATTTGAAAGTTTATAGTAAAATACAATTAATTGATGTAACTTACAATGATTACAACCACCAATATCATGTTTTATTTTGACAAAAAAATAAATCCAAGAAAATGCATGTTTATTTCAAATTATATAGTCTTGGGTTATTAAAATGTTCACACATTTTATTTAGAATATTCACATCGATTATTTTCTCTCTGAATTCAAATATACAGGACATGAGCTGGAGTGGTTGCTCAGTGGTTACAGTGCTTGCCTGGCGTGCATGAGGACGTGGGGTTGAGCCCCAGTACCACATACACAATGAAGTGTCAGAGTCATGAAAGTCACAGAAAAACTAAATAAAATTGATTCTCTGTTTTTTTCTCTCTCACTATCCTTCTCTCTTTAAAAAAGAATTGATAAAAGAATTGATTCAGTGCATTATTAAATGGAGAAAAGAAAAATGCTATATCAATGTAAAGAGCTTGATAAGAAAACTAAATTTCCTATCACATCACAAAACAGTTTTTGCTTTGTTTGCTTTTTCTATGGTCTCCTGCTGGTGAAACTGTTGTAAAATTCTCCAAGATCTAAAAATGGCCTTGAATTTCCCCTGCTCACTAGCAAGTCTATTAATAGGATGGGATAAGATTTGTAATGCTTCATTGCTTTCAGCTGATGGAGAGGAATATAAAGACCTCTACTTTCAGAGCAGTATTGAATTAATCTTACCTCAGCTAGACATTCTGATAAGCAGCAAACTAAAAAAATAAAAATAAAAATAAAAAAGTTTTCCTATTTCCCCCAAGGTGGAGCAGGAAAGCAGGCTATACATCTTTTTAACAAATGAAAACATTTCAGAAATTAAAAAAAATTTGATATGTTAGTTGCTTCAATTAAAGTAAGCAAGGTATGACTATTGACAATTAAAATCAAGAAGGAGCTACAATTTATATCTAAATAAAAGGTTGCTATGTTGTTCAATAATGTTCAGTCAGTACAGGATAATTTCTAAGTTACGTAGGCTATAAACTTTCTTACTTTCTCTGTAAAATATTCTATCGTGGCATTGAAAAAGAGATATTTAGACTGCAAATATCCAACAAATGTTTTCACTTCAATAAATGTAGTTTTGTAAGCACCACTTCACGTATGAAATATTTTAGGTATAAAAATTGTTATGGAAATGTAGACATCAAAATAAGCCACATTGAAAATTTATCTCCATAAGGTAATTTTATGCCTGTTTTCATTTGACAGTGTAATAGAGAAAATAAAATTTACATTTTATACACATCTCTATATACATAATCTTTTTAAATACCATGAATTTCTGATGTCTTCTTTCTTGAAAACTTTGACCAGTATATATTTGGTTCAGGTTACTGGAAAATATGTTTTTTGCAAAGAATAAATTATAATTTTATAGAGAAAATTACACTTCAAAATAAAATAGAATGTATAAGAAAAAATGTAAAAAAAAAAATCCTTGAATTATGCCATCTGCCAAAGAGAGGCACTGGTCATCTTTTTGTATGAACGTTAATGCACATACCTATAATGAATGTGCATACAAAATGTGCTGGATTCTATATATGAAGATATCTAATAAAAAGTATATGGTTTCAAGAATTCTTGGGGAATGAAATTTTTTTTAGTAATTTCTATTTCATTTTGTTGAAATTCTGTGATTTACACTTCCTAATTCTGAAATATACTAATAACTAGTCTATTAGTTTCCTGCTGTTCCTATAACAAATTACCACACTTAGGGACTTAAAGCAAGACAAATGTGTTGCATTATGTTCCAGTTGTCAGAAGTTAAAATTGGACTTATAGTGATAAAATAAAAATTTCAGCAGAACTGCACCACCTCTGGAGCTTCTAGGAGATAATTTTTCTGTTTTTGCCTTTCTTGGCTTCTCGCAAATACCTGTTTACATTCCTCAGCCTGACACTGCATCATTCTGACTTCTTTTTTCATCATTGCATATTGTTCTCCTACTCTGATACGCCTGCCTCACTCCTATAAAGTAGTTTATGATTACATTAAGTCCATGTGTAGATTCCAGAATGATCTTCTCTTCTCAAAATGCTTATATGAACCACATGTGCAAAATCATGTTTGCCATATAAGACAACGTGTAGATTGGCTTTGGGGACTGGAACATGGACATTTTTGAGGTGCCATAATTCCATTTATGGCAATTATTGTACAACAATAGCAATAATAAAAAATAAAAATAATAAAAAATAGAAAGAGAGAGCAACCATTCTAAAGGTTATTTGTAGAAATGAAAGACTAAGAAGAGCCAATATATTATTAAAATATTAAAGGACAATAAATATAGAGAACTGATGACCCAATTCAATATAATATAAGTCTACAGTAATTAAGTCAGGGGATAATACAAAAGAATGGACAAATCAACCAACAGAACACAATAGAGAACCTAGAAATAGACTTATATGAATGTAGTCCGTTGATCTTTGACAAAAGCCCAATGACAGTGCAATGGAGAAAAGATTATATTTTTAACAAATATTGCTCTGAAAACCAGATAACACTATGCTTAAAAATAAATTTAGACTCAATTTATATCTTTAAATTCACCAATTGTAACAACAAATAAATCATACTGAGTTGAGTAGCTGATACCAGGGAAGGCTTTCCTTATTTGGAAGCAGAGGTTATATGGAAAAATTCTGTACTTTTAACTCAATTTTTCAAAACAAAAAATAAAAATGGACAACAGAATTCAATATAAAAAACAAAATTATAAAGTCTTAGAAGATAGCATAAGAGAAAAACTAGATGACTTTGAATACAATGCTACATTTTAAAATACAATCCCAAGAACATGATGAGTGACAGAAATAACTGATAAGTTGGAGAATGCAAGTGAGAACTGGGAAAATCTTTGCAAAATACATATTGGCAAATAATTATTGTCCAAAACATGAAAAATCTTTTACATACAATAATAAATGAAAACAAAACAGCTCAAGTAAAATGGTCAAAAGACTTCAACATATACTTTATCAAAGAAGCATGAATGAAAAGTTAGCACATGAATAATACTCTGTATCATATGCCATTAGGTAAATACAAATTAGGATAAAAATGAGATACAAAGGGATAAAGACCAACAGAAATTCTTGCTTTTCCTGGTGGGAATGCAAAATTATACAGTCACTTACAAAAGTACACATATACTCTTACCAATCAAGCGAGTAATCATTCATTTTAATATTTATCCAAATGAATTGAAAATATATATCCACATGAAAACCTGTGCTTTGAGATGTATAGCATCTTTACTTACACTTGCCAAAACTTGTAAGAAACTGAAAAGTCTTTCAATATGTGAATGACTGAATTAATTTTAATATATCCATTTAGTGGAATAATATTTAGCACTAAATACATATGATTTATCAACACACGAAAATCATGAAAAATTGTAAACACACATCACACAGTGAAAGAACACAACCTGAATTATTTATGTATGATTTCAGATGTATGGCATTGTGGAAAAATATAAACTGTAGACAAAAATATATGTGGTTGCAAGGGATTGTGTGGAAGACAAGGATGAATAGGAAGAACCTAAAGAATTTTTATTGAAATAAAACTATTATGCATGGCACTGTAACCTTGGAGACATATCATTGAATGTTTGCAAAAAAATTAATACTACAAGGTAGACAAAAAGAGTGAACCTTAGTAAAACATGGATTTTGATAGTAATCATGTGTTCATGTAAATGTACCAACTGTAACAAATCATTTTGCTTTGGGTAGCTGACATTGACAGAGGCCATACTTGTTTGGACGCAGAGCATATTTGGAAAAATTCTCTACTTTCAGCTCAATTTTTTATAAGCATAAGACTACCATTAAAAAATAATATTGAGGGGGCTGGAGCAGTGACTTGGGGGTTACACGCTTGCCTTGAGTGAGGAACCAAGTACACAACTAAGTGTTTGAGCAACAAAAGCCACATGAAAAATTAAACAAAATTCATCCCCCATCACTGTCCCCCCTCTCTTTAAAAACATTCTGCAGTTCCTATTTTGATTGAACAGATATTAAAATTGAAATGATAGCATATAAGCATGGACCCTGAACAAGGATGATACACAAATATCTGAAGCACTTTACCTTTTTATAGTCTGTGCCCAAACCCACGATTCAGAATGAATGCTACCACAGGAAGATTATACTACGATGTCCAACTGGAAATAAACGTATCAGTCCACAATAAGCTGAAACCTCAAGACACATCCTCAATGGAAAGCCACCTACTAGGAAGTTCATAAAAATGGAAGAAATATATGACCCAACTGATATACACATTTCAACAAAAACAAATATGAAAAAAACAAATTATTATGACAACTCTTAAGTACATGATTCTCTAGTAAGATGTTCTAAAGATATTGAAGTGAATGAAAGCTGGAAAAAGAATTCAAAAGTCTCATTGGCTCAGTGAAATCCTAGTGAATATATATTAAATGTTGTTGAATTAAGGAAGACATTTCTGTCTATGAGTGAGAAATTCATTACAAAGTGGTTTGAAAAAGGATTCAACAGAAATCTTGGAAATGAAATCTAATTAAGCCAAATAAAAATCTCAGTTGAAAACCTAAAAAATAGATTGATTAAGTTGAAGAAAGAATATCAGCGCTTAAAGACAAATCTTTCAAAGTTTTATAATCAGACAAATATAAATGAAAAAAATAAGAAGAAGAACACACAAAATCTCAAATTCACTTTCAGAATATCAAATCCCCTGTTCATTAGCATACCAGGGGAAGAAAAGGTTAAGACTCAGGGCAAAGAACATCTATTCAATAAAGAATAGATGACAATTTCCCAAAACTTCTGAAAAATATAGACATCTAGGTACAGGATTCATTCAGAACCCCAAATAGACATGACCAGAAGCTAATCTCTCCACAATACATTATAGTTAAATAACCAAAAAACAAAACAAAACAAAAGAATATTAGAATTTGCTAAAGAAAAGTACCAAGCCACTTTTAAGGAAAACCTGTCAGACCAACAACAGAATTATTAACAAATATCCTAAAGGGTAGAAGGGTATGAAATTATGTATTTCAATTTCTGAAAGAAAATCTCTGCCAACCAAGATTTTGATATGCAAAACATTTTTCCTTCAAAAGAAAAGTAGAAATGAAAACCTTCCACAATAAGCCATAAGCACAGACTACATTGACTCAGGATCTCTAGACGGGCATTTTAAATGGTGCTTAAGGAAAATCTACACACAAAAGAGAAAGGTAAATAGTTATCATAAAACACCTGAAAGGATAAAATCAACTAGAAAAGTGGTTACACAAGTGAGAAATGAGAGAGAATCAAACATAATTGTTACATTCTGGATGTAACGTGTCCCAAAGAGCTCATGCGTGAGACAATGCAGGAAGATTTAGAGGTGAAATGATTGGGTCATGAAAGCCTTAACCAATCACTGAATTAATCTTCTGATATGGGTTAACAGAGGGGTAACTGGAGGCAGGTAGGGTGCAGCTGGAGGAGGTGCGTCTTTAGGGGCATACTGTGAGGTGTATATTTTGTGTCTGGTAAGTCTCTCTCTCCTTCTTGATCATGTCCTGAGACACTTTCCTCCACCACACTCCCACCATGATTTTCAAACTACCCTAAGGCCTCAAGGAATAGAGCTCACCACAGTCTGAGACCTCTGAAACTGTCAGCCCCCAAATAAATTTTTCCTCTTCTGAAATTGCTCTTGTCAGGTCTTTTAGTCACATCAGTGAAAGTCCTGACTAACACAAACATCAATATAGTAAATCATCAAACTTCAAAAACAAACATGAAAGAGAAGCAAAGAATATGTAAAAAACAAAAACAAATAAATAGAAAGATAAGACAATTGGCAAAATGACTGGAAAGGAAGCAATCAGCAGAGCACAGGGACAACCTACAGAACGGGAGGAATCTTTTGTAAGATGTTTATCGTGGAGGATTAATATGCATAAGATGTAAATAACTAAAAAATTAATCTTGAAAACAAGTGATTATGTCAAAAAGCACCCTAAATTTTATACAACTAAAAAGAAAAACAAAAGAAAAAAGAACAAACAATATGGCCTGGGAACATAGCTCAGAGGCAGAGCTCTTGACTAACAAACACAGAAGCACAAAGCATTGAGTTCAGACCTTACCAGTGAAAAATAAATAAATAAACAAACAAACAAAATAACTCAACAATAACACATTACACACATGCGTACAACTAAACAAAAGAAAAAAATCCATATTATTCAATTAAAAATGACCAAATGCTTTGAACAGAAAAACATACACAGCTAATAAATACATTAAAAATGCTCAATTTCTTTAGCCAAGAGGGACATGCAAATTGAAACTACGATGAGATTCCATCTCATCCCACTTAGAATTATTATTATAAAAAACTACAAATGTTGTTATAGATGTTTATAAAAATAAATGCTTATACACTGTTGATGAGAATATAAATTAGTAAAATAACTGTGTAATACTCTATGGCTTTTTCTGAAAGACTAAAATGAGAAAACCATAGGATCCAACAATTCTATATCCCAGTGTTTATCCAAAGGAAATAAAGTCAGCATATAAAACTGACAACTGCAAAACCATATTCACAATAGGGAAGATATGGAATCAATCTATATGCTCATTAAATATGATGCACATGATTAAATATGATAAATAAAATATGATGCTTATATATATACGCATACATATATGCAAACATATACACACACTCGCGCACACTCAATGGAATATTATTTGACCATTAGGAAGAATGAAATCTTAACATTTTCAGGAATGTAGATGGAACCAGAGGACATGAAGCAAGCATGAATAAATAAGGTAGAGAAAGAAGAGAAACATAGCTTCTGTTATATATGGAAAGTAAAAGTGAAGAAATAAAAGACTGAAGGGTGGGACTATTATAGACTGGGAAGGAGAACAGTGGGAGTGGGGAGAAAAGACATAAGAAGAAGAGTGGAAAAAGGTTGGATGGACATGATCAATGCATGGTAAGGCATGCTTGACATCTGAACAACAAATATACTCATGCTTAAATGTATATTTGAATAAATCCAAAAATACAAAGCATTTTTGCAAGAAAGTAATCTATTAGTGACTGGGAAGGGGGAAAGGGTGAATTGAGGAGGTGGAAAGAAGGTGAAAAAGGGTGGATGGATCTGATCAGTGCATAATATAGCAATCTATGGAAATATCAAGATGAATCCTGCTATATTCACAGTTAATATGTTACTAATTAACATTATGTTTCATTTTCTTCAATCAAGTACATATAGCTTCTGAAAATTTGGTCTAATTCATCTTTATCTCCATTCTGCTCTGCCATTGTTCCCTCTTGTAGATTCCTGCTATTCTATATACTGTTGAGTTGCAGTTAATTAAAATGGTATTCATGTTCTTGCTGTCTTCAAATTTACTTTCTCCCCATGCTATTACATTTAGGAGCTATACTAGTCAGTATTCTCTAGAGGAACAGAACTAGTAGAACATGCTTAGTAGAATACATATGTTTTTTATACCTATACATATATACACATATGTAGAACACATTATTACTTTATTCAACATTATTATATAAAGTACAATATGTTATATATAAACATACATGTATGTACCATGTTATTTGATTTGTTAACACAATCAGGAGCCAAATAGTCAAATAGTCCCATAGTGGTTTTCTTCAAGTTGGAAAGCTCCATTTGGTCCAGTGATAGTAGGAACAACCAGTTAGTATTGTGTTTCTTAGTCTTCCAAAAATAGACTAATATATAATCTGTAGTTACTAAATTTCTCGCAACATATGAGAGGTAAGTTAGTAGTATCAAATATACTTTGAATGTTCTTTAAATAGTGCCATACATGAATTAACAATGCACTCTATAATATCAGGAGAGTCCAGAAACTTTAGGTTAAATCAAATTAGAGTGATAACTCCAGGAACCACATGCCAATTTGTAAAAATTCACCACTGGAATTCTGTTTTTTTGGAGACTTCACTGACACCAAAATTTATTTTAAAGTTCTCTAGAGGAACAAAACCAATTCGTCTGTGTGTGTGCGTGCGTGTGTGTGTGTGTGTTTGTAATTTTAAAAAGGGATTTATTAGATTGTCTTATACAATGAGGGACTAGACAGTCCTGAAATAACCATCTTCAAGCTGGAGAGCAAGAGAAACAATTAGCTGACCAGTTCAAAAGCCTGGAAGTCTCAGAATGACAAGGACCAATCCAGCAACCCCAATCTGAGGCTGAAGACCCAGCCTCTTCTTGCAGAGTCACAAGTATAAGCCTCACATTCAAAGATGGAAGCAGCTGAAGTTTGATGTTCAGGGGTGATGGCCACGGGATGGGGGAGAATGATCTTCCTCAAGAGCAATCAAGATGGCTGGAGTGGTGGCTCCGTGTATTCGCACATGCATTGCCTGGCATGTGCGAATACACGGGTTCAAACCCCAGCACACACGTACACAACTAAGTGTCGGAGCGATGAAAGCCATGTGAAAAACTCAATAAAGGTTGACTTTTTTCTCTCTCTCTTTTTCTCACTGTCCTTCTCTCTCTCTCTCTAAAAAAAAAAAAAAAAGAGGATGCACACATTCTCAGGCTTACTCCCTTCTTCCACTTTTTGTTCCATCTGAGCCCCCAGCATAATAGTCGATTCCACTCACATAGCCACACCCAGAAGTGTGCTGTACTGATTTCTCAGACTACTCTCCATTCAATTAGATTGATAATCAAGATTAACTATCACATTATCATACTGTAAGTTAAGCATACACAAGTACACAAGTTCAAACCCCAGCACCACGTGCACAACGATGTGCCTGAGGAAGTAAAGGTACATGAAAAACAAAATAAAAATGCTTCTCCCTTTCTCTCACTGTCCTCTCTTTCTTTTAAAAAAAAAATTTAAACAGAAGTTACTTCCAATTTTTATCTCTATCCAGCTTTTTCCCCAAAATCTGTCTCTCTAAAAAGCATAGCATCTGGGCTGGAGCAGTGGCTCAGCAGTTTCAGTGCTTGCTTAGCAAACACGAGGACCCGGGTTCAAACCCCAGCACCACGTACACAACTAAGTGTTGGAGCAACTAAGGCCATGTGAAAAACTAAAGAAAGTTGTTTCTCTCTTTCTCTGTCTCTCTCACTGTCTCTCTCTCTTTAAGAAAAAAAAGCATAGCATCTTTACATTCACATCTAAGTCACACTTTAGTGTTAAATAGATTTATTTATGAGTACAATTCCTGTCTATCTACTCTCATTTTGGTTTATGAATGTATAATCGCTTCCCACTACATGGCACTGATTTTCTTCCTCTATAGTGACTGCCTGTATTCAAACCTGTTTGCTCCGTGTTGAGATCAAAGTCACTTTTCTGAATTGCTTGTAAGACCTAGACTCTTCTTTGCTGTAAACACTGATACCTGGCAGCACCTGGTTATCAGGATTAGGATTCAAATCCTTCTGTTTGCTGACCATGCCTTGTCCATCTCTCTGACTTATTTCACACTGCACTCTCTACCTCTCTTGCAAGACTATTATATAGACCTTTTCACATTTTTTCAACATCTTACTTCTCTATCTTGGGAGACTTCTCTCACATTTTCCTTATAACCTATATTAAATTTCCACTGGTTTTTTAAAGAACTTAGTCATTGTCTAGCATAATTCCTACATTAGGACCTATTGATTCCCTGCCATCTCTCACTGGGGTAAGTATTCCGGATAAAAGTTTCCATTAGCAAAATATATTCCCCACTCATAGCATGTAAAATCCCTGCTAGATTCAAATACCCAAAAGGATATCACCTTAGTTCACAAGTATAGCTCTGAGATTTCACATAATATCTGCCACATCGAGTTGAGAAAGTAAATGCTAGTAGTCAGGACTTGACATTTACATATTTTATATTCTCTTGTAAGGACATATATTTTATTATTATAATACATTATATGCAAAGTACTTAAATATTAAAAGAATCTCATTACTATTTGATGGAATATTGGCATGCCAAATTCACTCTGAAGTTATTTCTATTTTCTTTTCTTATATCTGAAGAGAGCTGTAGAGTAAATCTACTTGTACACATAATAAAATAATCATAGAGGAGTAAAAATAAACTTGCTAAAGTTAGGTATAAAGAATGGTCTTGCTACCCCTACAGGTAATACTATAAGCCCTAATTAAGTATAAACCAATTTTTTTTTTCCTCCTGGGTTACCAAAGATTGGTTAAGTTATTACCAAAAACATTTTCTGGTAGCTTGCTAAACTGTGTGAAGGGCATATGTCATAAATTTATACAGGGTGTTAAAAGTGATTTGAGAATTCCATTATAAGAATAACTTTAGGCTGGTTGTAGTGGAACAGGCCTGTAAACACAACAGCTCAGGAGGCTAAGGAGGCTGAGGCAAGAGGATCGCAAGTCCAAAGCCAGCCTTAGCAACTTAGTGAGGCCATAGCTAACTTAGCAAGACTCTCTCTCAAAATAAATAAAAATAAATAAATAAATAAATGTCTGGGATATGGATGTGGCTCAGTGGTTAAGCACCCCTGGGTTCAATACCTGGTACCAAAACAATAAAAATATGAAGAGAGAGTTTTGATCATCCACAAGAACATTTCATTAATTATTAATAAAATTAATTTTGGAAAATTGCTCTTATTTAAGTTTAAAGAATGAAATGCTTTTACCTTTCTTAAAGTGTAATTCATACAAAATCATTGTGCATATTTCACATGTGTACTGTGATAAATTTGTATATATGAATATATCTGATCATATTTTTTAAGTCTCAATTTTCTATCTCTTGATTGACATCACACAATGTAGTAACTTACATTATTGGATTGACCTATTGTATTAACCTTCTTATTCCTGCCTTACTTTTATTTGAGTACCTAATATCTGAATTATGATCATGAAGACTTACAAATTTCACAGTGTGTAGCTGAAAAATATTGCTTGAGAATCAATGCTACAAAATCATATGTAATGGAAGATATAATCTTGGTTCAATATGAATAATTCAAAACACAATTTGGAGATGTCTCAAAGCCAAATATGAAAGCTCTAAATCATTATTATTTGCTAAATGATATTTCATATATACTGTGTAATATATTTATTTACTCAGTCTTTCATTGATAGTCTTTCATTATGATTCTACTTTTTCTGTAAACTATAATAATTATATTTAATATACATTGTTTCATATGCACATAAATATATATTTGCCTGTCTGTTTACCTACCTATCCATCCATCCATCTATCTGATTCCATGGAAGGAAATGAGAAAGAAATTGCCAATTTGAAAAGCACATATATTTTAACTATGATTTACATGGCAGGATTACTTCTTGGAAGCTGTTACAAATTACATTTATTCAACGTTTAAGTGTATGCTTTTGCCTAAATCCCTGACAAGCCTAGGCATCATGACTTTCTAAAATTGCTGCTAGCTTTGTGAAAATGTGCCAAACTGATGGGTGTATAATGACATATTGTATCTACTGATATTTGCATTTCTTTGACTATTTAGTTTGCTTGCTTTATCTTTTCCTTTTATCTTTGTTTAAATATAAAAGTATGTGCTCTGCTTATTCTAACCAAAATTTATTACCTCGACTTCTTAACATTTTAGTCTTCTTTTCTTTATTTAAACTCACCAATATTAAAACATTGTATGATTTCATTTATTTACCACATTTTGGATTTATTTTTCTCCTGAGAACCTAGGCTCTGAAATTCAGAGAGTTCAGAATTCTGCTTACTGTTGAACTCCCAGCATTATCAGATTTATAGTCATAGAGTAGGTATTCAATAAGCATTTTTAAATGAACTAATAACACAATAAAATGATTTAACTCACAAAAGAATTCTTGCTCCATCTAAACTGTCATTTTAAACATTTTATCACTGTGACCTGAGAGATGTTAGATTCTGACTGTGGGTTTCACTTTAAATTTTATGGGACCCTTAAAATGCTGGAAATGTACTAGTAGCAGCCCCATAGGCAACATCCTTGTTCTTACTCAGTGTAGAGAGAAAAAATCTTAAAATATACATGACCATTAGTACTGAAGGCATTAGGTCATAGCTGGCATTATACATAGCTTTCCATCTTAAAGGGCAAGAAACATTAATTCAGTTACAATCATTCTCAAAATGTCCAAGACAGCTACCATTTTTAAAATATGGGGCAAATATGATTACACAGATACTAATTTTGAATGGAAAGTCAATGTCAACTGCCTATAAACACCAAATTATTTCTGGAAATCACTGTCCACACTAGAGCCATATAAAACAATGTGCTAAACTCCATAGTCAAACATGTAAAGTTAGAGTTGTTACCATTCAAATTTATCATAATCATGTTTGTTGAAGTCCTCTAGTTCATATGTATAAGAAGGGTCCATATTTGGAATATATTAACTATTCTTCATATTAGTCAAAAAATCATTGTTTTAGTAATAGAATAATCTTGTCCTTTACTTTTTCCCATTAATACAATAGATAAGTTTTATTATGAATTTAGTGCTTGAACTTCTGTTATTTTGACATTTGTAGTCATGATAAACTGAAGCCTTGAACACTAGAGTTTCTTTGGTCTTTACAATGGAAATTTTTGATATCAATCAATGTAAACATGATACAACATTATTATTTCTTATGGAAATAGGTGTTAAGAAAATAATGAATCAAGTTTATGTCTTCTATAAAAATGATTAGGGGTCAATTTAATTTGGTTTCTTATTGGGTAACCTATTTACAGACAGGTGCAACATGGAAAAGTTTATGGTGGCAAAAACAAAGGCATCCTGTCCCAGAAGGATATTGTAAGTATGCATACACAGTGGGCAAGCATACATCATCACAAAGGACATAGGTCTAGAAATGCAAATATAGAATTGGAAATTTTTGTTAATAATGATAGTCTATGTCATCTAGCTCTCTTCTAAGGGTGTTACACTTTCAAATATATTCTTTCTAGGAAATTCAGATCCACTCTCTTAACCCAATCCTGAGTTTTCATTCAGATGACCCACTAAAAGCAGCAGAGGAATCAATAGGAGAGATTAAATCATTAAATAACACAAGTGAGAGCACTCACTCCCTTACTGGGTATAGTCTAATCCTACAAAATAAATCCTTAAATTAAAGGTCAGTTAATCTGTGTCCTTTCAATTCTATCCTTGCTGGTCATATTTAGATTCAGCTATTCCATAAAAGTGTCATTTAAAAAGGTGATATCCAAATATGCAAGCCATTGTAAATTCTTCTGAATGTCAATATCATTTACAACACTATATTCTAATCTTGAAATTCACCAAAACTTTGCAGTCTCATATTTGAGACTTCATCTACGTTTCCAGGTCTTAAAAGAAGTAGATCACTTTCATGGTATATAAGGTTATTTTCCTGCATAGAGGAAGTTCTGAGAAAAACTCCACTATAAAAATTAAAGATGGCAATACCATACTTCTAATATTTCATATTTTATCGCTTTACTATTTGTGTTTGGTGCAGACTGAAAATCCATTTTTATTATACTTTCTGAGATGGCACTTTGAATTTAAGCTCCATTTTCCATGGCTTATAGCTTTTCCTCTGAATACCTTTGGGGCTAAACTTCATCATTGTGGTTCTTAACCTGGAATGAAATAATTCAGAAAGTTTGAAGGAAATGTATTTTGTGGTTTTGATTTAAGTAACTAAAGGGAAAATCTTTTTGGCTGTTCAAACATAATATGCAGATGATTTTTATTCGTGAATTATTCATAGGCATCTCTGTTTTTAAGTAAAATATTTGTAATGTAATTATGTTGTTTAAAAGATCTATGCACATATTTAAAGTCATACGTAGTAACGAATAAAATATAGTACAGATTTTCATTATTACACTGTTCACATCATAAAATTATCTGTGATCTGCCAAATTCATCAGAAATTCTGAAATGTAGGCTTTTGTAGGAAAGGCTATTGTTCTGATTCAAAGTGAGAAGTCTTATTTTTACCACCTAATAAAGACAAAGGATTTTTACTGGCTATTTAAAAACTTTCTCAGTCACTTTTGCAGGCAGTCAAATTCCCCCCTGCCTCCCATTTCAAATATGTTTACTTAAGTCTATTTTTATATCCATTTCATATAATCTAAAATTAAAAGAATAATAAAAGAAAAATTGTAAATGATAAAAATGTCTAAAACTCATGTAATACCTCATTCAACTTAATAACATTCGGAAGTTTCAGAAGAAAAGGGGAATAGTTCTACTTCCCAACACAGACATTTATTGAGTAGAAAGAACATTTATTCTTGAAGTTGGATAATCTGCTATATGCTTAGTAATAATCAATATTAGATATTATCCCTTCAAGAAACAAGGACCAAAATTTGGCCAAAGGTAGTACTTACCAGAAGCACAATATATATGACTTTATTTACACACATAACACACCTACAAAGTGTACGCACACATACATATATACCATCTAATGTAACATTTTTTTTGAGAGATGGACAATTAGAAAGAGAGAGAGAAAGAATCAATTTATTTAGTTTGGCACTTCATTGTGTATGTGATTCTGGGGTTCAAACCCGTGGTCTCACACATCCCAGGCAAGAGCTGTAAATTTTAAGCCACCACTCCAGTTCACTTAGCATCTTCTTAAATTGATATTTTATTTAAATAAAAGATATTATAGAATAAATGAAAGGTGCAACTGTATTCTATAATTTGTATTGTATCTGAATATGTTTACTTTAACTAGAAGCAACAGATAAATGTGGAGTAGCTTCTTGATTTTAGATGCTAATAATTCCAATACACAATCACTGATATAGATTTTATTAAACTTCTCTCATATGAGATTAGCAGAAAAGAAATGGCTGCTGTTTTGACTTTGAAACAAACTTTCAGGCCAACTCAAGAGATCTATTGTTTAGTTATTATTTTATGAAGATCATGTTATTTCCACAAGCATTTCATGACAACTAAGTGAATTTATTCATCTCACATTATGAGAAATTATCATTATTCAATAATCTGTTTTCATTTCTTTTTAAAGATCATTGATGAGGTGTAATTTAAACAGAAAAATGATTAATAGTATGTAACTCAATTAGTTTTCATTAATTGAACACAGAGACGCATAGTGTAGAACAAGGAACAGTGCATTGAACAGAAGCAAATTCTCATACTGATTTCCATTCTCCAACTTCACAAAGGAAACAACTTCTGAACAACATTCTGCCATAGTAAAATGGCTCCATCTATGTAAATATGTCCGTAGTACTCTACCATTTCCTAGATCTGTGGCATTGCCTGCTTAGAAGTGCAACTTCTCTGATTGATTTGGATCCACATTCTACAACCTTATTGGACTGTACTTGTGTCTTTGCGTGACCAACAGAATTTGAAGGAAGTGACAACTTATCACTTATGAAAGCTTCAATGTTGTTAAGTACTGACCTCTTTCTTGCAGTGAAATGTTTCTGGACCAAACTAAGGAAGCTACTCTAGGCTGCTGGAGAAATATTAGACTAAAACCACATAGAAACAAATATGAGTCCAACCAAGATCATCATAGCCACACAAGAGGATGTGTGGTTTATTATATGCTCATTGTTTTAAGCTGGTGAGTTTTGGTATAGTTTAGTAAGCAATATTTATACACTAGTTTTTAAGGTCACTTGAATTTTATTCATCCCAATATTTCCTTGGGGTTATTGCTCTCATCTAATTAAATTCTGTGTTATATTTATTTCTACACATCCCATATTTATTTATCTATACATTTGTATCAAACAGTGTTTCCTTATTTCCCTTATTTTCCTTTTAGAAAAGTGCCTAAAATTCTTTGGATGCAGTGATTAAAACTCCTCAGCTTTTATTTTTGTGTAACTGTTTTATTGATGGTTTTTATTGTTAAGTGGTTTTTTGTGGTGAGTGTTGGGAGTTGGATTTTTTGTTGATACTATTTTCAGTCTTTTGGAAATGCCTTTTCTTTGTCTTCTGCTTTCATTATCTCCGTCGAGCAACCAGCTTTCAGAGTTAGCACTGTCATTTGAAAATAATAAAATAATATATTCTGTACTCCTCTGAAAATGTTTTAATATTTATCTCTGATTTTGGGTTTCCTTTGTTTCTTTACGATGTATCAAAGTAAAATTTTCCATATATCCATCTTGCATAGCCATTCTAGAATTTCTTGACTCAGTTGACTTATTTTTATCTGTTATTCTCTATTAAAATATTTATCATTGTTTATTTTCTTTTTCTTCTCAATGCTGAATTTAAATTATATTTAGTAAAATTTTCTGCTATGATTCACATCTTTCATTTCTGATGTATTTTTACTATTTGGGTTTTTCTTGCTTCTGTTTGTATGTTTTTCTGTTGTACTTTATTCCATTTCACTAAAATTATTTTTGTGTCACATCTATTTTTAAACCCTCACATTAAAAATCTGTACAATTATGAGGACTAACACTCTCAGTTAAAAAGGAGAATCCTTAGCAAACCGTGGAGAACTGCACTGCCACCCAGGCTAGAGGTTGTGGATCTACTTGGTTCTGCTCTCTTGCCAATGTTGCTACAGCAAAAGAAAAGCTGAATGTCACATCAGTTTATTTTCCACTCAGACTATCTCATAGACTTGTAGAATATATTAACTTTAATTTGATACCTTTTTCTATATTAGAAAAAATTTTAATAATTTGTCAGAATTATTACTTAGCTCAGTTTTCCTGGCCAAGAAAAAAAAAGATTTGTAATTTAATACATAAGTGCAAGCAAAATGGTCTAAACATCAAAAGAGTTCACCTTATATTATTTATGTCTTTCTGAAATATAAAAATGGATTATATTCTCTAAAATATTTTGTAGGATAAAACAGTGTTCTGTCATTGACACAGATTCTGAAAATAATTATAAACACATTTTAACATCTTCAATATTTCACTTGTTGAAATGAATTAGCAACGGATAAGTGATTGCAGAACTTAAAGTCTTAAAAAAACATTTTTGAAACTAAGATAAACTCTAGAGACAAGGGCAATAAAGTATTGGTCTGCCTCAAAACACATCATGAAAGCATATTAAATAATATCATTCACCTATGGGGTGCCTTCACAGAAGCTATGTGGCTTTGAAAATAGATGAGACTCCCCTGTATTGTTATGGCTTGTAGAGTGAAGCAGGAAGTCTAAACTATAATCCAGCAAAGCAATACAGAACTGTAGTAAAGTATAAAAGTCTGATACAATTAAGAAAAATACAACCTAAGGCATTTGTAGAGATGTATTGGGAAGGAGAGGTGGGAGGGATAAGAGTGGGTAATTGTGGGGGGGCTTTTGGAGGTAAATCTAATTTTCGGAATTTATATGCATATTATATTATTTCATTAGAAGCTTGTTTGATTGTTCAACAAATAAATTTCTGAATTAAAAATGGTAAAAAAAGAAATATTTCATCTGTAATATCTGTAAAGCTCTTCCTCAAGGTCTAGAAAATGTGTAAAATACTGAGCTATTGCTAATATCTTAATATTTATCCATCACTACATAATTAGAGGGATGAAATTGAGGACAGGTAGGAAAAGTTTATTTTTAAACACATTAAAGGATAAAAATAAAACAAATATTTACTAATAAACACATACACACACCCAGTATATAAATAAATATATATATGTACATAAAATGCATATAAGAATATTTTAAAAAATATTCAGCACACAATTTTATTAAGTTCATTATTTTAAAGCATGTATCAAATACATATTTTAGTGGTCATCACTTTTTTTTCTGTTGCAAGTTCCAAATTAATCACTTTGTGTAATCAGGTATTTATAGCATCCACATTTTCCCATTTATATTCCAATTAGGAGCATAAAAGGATTATAATGAATGCTCATTTTAGACTTTCTCTAAATATGCTGATCAATTTCCCTCATATCTTTTGTTAGATTTTATTTTATTGTAAGGATTTTGCAATAATTAATCATCATGTGCTTTTTCCCTGCACAGAAGATACAAGAGTTAGCTGCAGTCTATTTTGTTTCCCAGTCAGCAATTATAATGTCAAAGTAAATTAAAGAAATCATGTATTTTACAGATTTTTGAGGTAAAAATTAAGGATAATTGCTAAAATTCTAGAACAGAATTTTGGGGAAATAGATGAATTATCTTAAGGCTAAGACACATTTATCATGCAAAAATTATTAATGATAAGTCACTGATGAAAATAGAAAAAAATTTATCTGTCTATATTTCTACTTGAATGTACTTGTGAACAAATACAGTCTTGAAGTTAGTGTTATTAGACTATTTTTAGTCTGTTGAATAAGTGGACATTCTTCCCCCCAAGTACATGGAAAAAGCATTCAAGGACATTAAATTCCTCATTGATCTCAACACAATAATACTGGGGACTTGAATACACCGTTATCAACATTGGGCAGATCATCAAAACAAAAAGTCAACAAAGATATCTGCAATCTGAACATCAGTTGGGCTTAACAGACATCTACAGAATATTCTATCCTAAATAGGCTGAATTTATCTTCTTCTCAGCAGCTCATGGACACTTCTCAAAAATAGACCACATCCTATTCACAGAGTTAACCTTAACAAATTTAAGAAGGTGGATACAGTCCCATATATCCTGTCAGATCACAATGCCATGGTCTTAGCAATCAGCAACAGTAGCAACAACAACAACAAAAATAAAAGCTACTCTAATACTTGGAAATTGAATAATACCCTTTTAAAAGAAGAATGGATAAAAGACCAAATGAGAATAGAATTCAAGAAATTCTTGGAAATGAATGAGAATGACATATTGAAACCTCTGGGATAGTATGAAAGCATACTCAAGAGGTAAATTTATAGCACTAATGGGGAAGATGGGGGAACCATTCCAGAAGCCGATGTTATTCCTACACTACGTACCCATTTAACACATGAGTTCTTCTGGGGGAAACTGCATTAGATGAAACCCATAGTAGCTTATCTATGTGTTAGCATTACCCCTGGTTATCAAAGTTTATACACATTGATTGCTACAGTTTTGACAATGTTTCCCCCTCATCTGTATCCTGTATCGCAATATACTTCTAATAAATGTGGGAAAAAAAAATCTGGAAAGAGCCCAAATCAATAGTCTTATGCTCCAACTCAAACTCCTGCAAAAAGAGGAACAATCCAATTCAAAAGCTAATAGAAGACAGGAAATAACTAAAATCAGAGCTGAAATCAATGAAATTGAGAACAAAGAAACAATACAAAGTATCAATAAAAGAGTTGGTTCTTTGAAAAAATAAATAAGATCAACAGATCCCTTG